>VUQS01075590.1:0-12365 GCA_015108495.1 Heterochromis multidens
CAGTGCATAACATCATCAAAAGATTCAGAGAAACTGGAGATATCTCTGTGTGTAAGGGACAAGGCCGAAGACCTTTATTGGATGCCCGTGGTCTTCGGGCCCTCAGATGACACTGCATCACTCATCGGCATGATTGTGTCAATGACATTACTAAATGGGCCCAGGAATACTTCCAGAAACCACTGTCGGTTAACACAATCCGCCGTGCCATCTGCAGATGCCAACTAAAGCTCTATCATGCAAAAAGGAAGCCATATTTGAACATGGTCCAGAAGCGCCGTTGTGTCCTGTGGGCCAAGACTCATTTGAAATGGACTGTTTCAAAGTGGGAAAGTGTTCTGTGGTCAGACAAGTCCAAATTTGACATTCTTGGTGGTAATCACGGACGCTGCGTCCTCCGGGCTAAAGAGGAGGGTGACCTTCCAGCGTGTTATCAGCGTTCAGTTCAAAAGCCAGCATCTCTGATGGTACGGGGGTGCATAAGTGCATATGGTATGAGCAGCTTGCATGTTTTGGATAGAAATTTTAATGCTGAGAGGTATATAAAGGTTTTAGAGCAACAGATGCTCCTTTCCAGACAACGTCTATTTCAGGGAAGGCCTTGTGTATTTCAGCAGGACAATGCAAAACCACATAATGCAGCTATTACAACAGCATGGCTTCGTTGGAGAAGAGTCCAGGTTCTGAATTGGAAACCCCGCTGAACACTTGTAGGATCAGTCTGGGCGTGCTGTTCGTGTCATAGTAATCAACACAACTATATTGGCTGACAAATGGAAGATTTGCCAAGTTTTTCATGGGATGCAACAGACATACTCAACTATGCTGCTCAACCTACAACTGCATTTTCCTTACAAATGTGGCACCATTTAAGGGGAAATGAACAGGCTTTCCAACGTTATAAGATTTATTGCCAAGAAGCATTGTTACAACAAAGAAATAATCAACCAAACACAAATTACCTTACTTTTTGTGCTAAGTTTAATTGAAAAGCCTAACAAGCAGCCTTTTAAGGACTCTACACCCCTGTGCCAAATATAAATTTTTTGTTAACACAGTGTTCCATAGATTATTTTTTGTTTTGCTTGTATGTTTTTACTTTACTTAGGTTTCATGTCTTTTTTAAGCTGACATTTTAAATTTTGATATACTCCTGTTAATAAAATGAACCACTGTAAACCAAAAGGCTCACATACTGTATGTATATATATTTATATCATGCTATATACCATCAGAATCTTAGAAAATACTGTTAAAAATAAAAATTTTGGTTATATCACCCACTAAATATAAATGTATGATATTTACATACAGTTCTCGTCCACAATCAAATGTCTTTTACTCATATTAGTATTTTTTGTGAAAAACAACGTGGTGGTTATTATGAGCTGACTTCTGTTGTACAGAGGGCCATGAATGACTCAGAGGGGCATGACATATAGGCAGCTTTTGTTGTTGGTTGCTGTGCAGTTTAGTGCATGGTAAATTGACTGGTATACTGGCACATACAGCTGTGCTCATAAGTTTTAAAGTGGTCTTGAGTAATATTTCTCCCAGCTTTCGGAAGACCTTTCAAAGTTTTTCTTTGGACACTGACAGTTTTTTTCACTCATTCTTTTGTGCAGTCCTTGTATCTGAGCATTTTCAGAGGAATGGTTTTTGTTTGTTAAGCCACTATGACTCTTAAAAGCATAAAAAAAGGCATCTAACTCAAGAGATGAACCAGTGATGTGTCTACATATAACAGACCATTTTAAATTGTTAGTTAAATTTAGGCACTTTGTTTTTAGCAGCCTGTCACAAAAACACAATTTGTTCCATTTATTTAGCTGAATCTACAAGAAAATGCCAAAGATAACACAGTTTGACAGGCATAAAGTAGTATTTTTGCACCAACAAAGTGATTCCCAAACTATTAGCTGAAAAAGTGGCAGATCTCAGCATGGTGTGCTATGTGACCTTAAAAAAAAAAAACTGGACTGAACAAGTAGAAGACAAAGATGTAGCAGGCCTGCAAAACTATCTACAGCAGGGGAACAGTATCTGAACATTATGATGGAAAAATGATGGAATTATGAATGCACAGAAATACCATCAGATTTTAATCCACTATGTAATACCATCTGGAAAGTGTCTGATTGGCAACAGCTTCTTTTTTCAGCATGATAATGATTCCAAGCACACTGCCAATGCAGTAAAAACATACCTGGATAAAAAAAACATGCAATGGAACACTAACAGTCATGGACTGGCCTCCCCAGAGCCGGGACCTCAACATTATTGAAACAGTGTGGGATCACTTTGACAGAAAATGGGACATAAGACAGCCAACATCCAAAAAAGAGCTTTAGAATGTCCTTCAAGAAGCCTGGTAAACTATTCCTAAAGACTATTCAATTCAATTTTATTTATATAGCGCCAATTCACAACAACAGTCACCTGAAGGCACTTTATATTGTAAGGTAAAGACCCTACAATATTAGAAAGAAACCCAAGCAATCACACAACCCCCTATGAGCAAGCACTTGGTGACAGTGGGCTGGCTATGGCTCAGAAGGTAGAGGTCATCTACCAATCGGAAGGTTAGTAAATGGCTAGGTCATCTACTAATCGGAAGGTTGGTGGTTCAATCCCTGGCTGCTCCAGTCTGCATGCCAAAGTATCCCTGGGCAAGATACTTAACCCTGAGTTGCTGCCAATGTGTTCATTGGAGTGTGAATGTGTATGTGAATGTGAATATTAGATAGAAAGCACCTAGACATAGAAAAAAGTGCTTGTATGAATGTGTGTGTGAATTGGTGACTGACACATGCTGTACGAAGCACTTTGATTGCTCAAGTAGAGTAGGAAAGTGCTATATAAGAACCAGTTCATCCATTTACCATTTACAGTGGGAAGAAAAAAACTCTCTTTTAACAGGAAAACACCTCTGGCAGAACCAGGCTCAGGGAGGGGAAGCCATCCGCTGTGACTGGTTGGGGGTGAGAGGAAAGAGAAGAGAGCAGAGACAGACAAAGCAAAAGGCAAATTGGAGACAGAGCCAGAGTTTAATACCTCCTAATGATTAAATAAAGTAGTGGTGTATAAACAGAGTGAAAAGAGATTAGCGAAGAAGAACTGCTCAGTGCATTATGGGAAGCCCCCCAGCAGCCTGGGTACTCTCGCTAAAGTGTAAATTATGGTCCCGCAAATGTGTCTGTCTGCGTACGCATTTCCATTTGGACAGAGAACGGAGAGGGGTTCTCACCCACTGCAAACAAGCTCCCAAGCAGGCTTCCAAAATCCCAACTGCACGTCGCTGGATGTGGACTACATATGCGTTGATCAAATGTCGAGTGGCTGACAAGTGGGCCGGAACAGGGAAGGGAGCAACGGCGAAGTTTACCAGAAACAGGAGAAGCATGAAAAAATTATCAGATTAAAAATACAGCATGAAAACAACAGACAGTGGCTGCAGCAGCACTTTTCATTGATTTTAACACTCAATTTCACTTCAGCTCTTTGTACGTTAGTACTTTGCTCTTCTCTGCAGCTGGCTGACGGACCAACAACAGCACAAGCAAGAGTAGCCCACAGACCAGTTGTACCACATATTTTGTATACTGGCTTCACTGACAACAACTGCTCTCTGCAGATACCCCCGCTCAAGCATAAAACAAGAATAAGCCTATTGCAGCATAACTAAGGGATGGTTCAGGATCACATGATCCAGACCTAACTATAAGCTTTATCAAAAAGGAAAGTTTTAAACAAATCTTAATAGTAGAGCGAGTGTCTGTCTCCCAAAGTCAGTACAGCCTAGAAGTAAAAGTAAGTAATAACTACTTCAAGAAATTACAAGAAAGCTTGCCTAAGAGAGTTCAGGCTGTGTTGAAGAATAAAGGTGGCACCAGTTCAAAGCTAATTAGAAATGTAAAACTCTTGTTTGTGCCTTATATACTGTAGCTCTATATATGTTTGCACATTTCAATAATAATATCATATTAACATATATTAATAACATCTATTTCCCATTTTCCCAGCAAAATATAAAGAAATGGGGGTGGCTCAAGATTTTTGCACAGTATTGTACTTACCACGCTTTTATGCTAAAAGATTCATTCACCTATTCACACATAAATACATTCATACAGTGCTTCAGTCTAAACACTTTATCTATTACAAACACATCAGTGGGAGGAACTTTCCAATTAGTAGAAGTTTTGATCTACCTCCTGAACAGAGTCCATATGTATTAATTAGATGAGTACTCTCATCCTATCACCTCAATAATTTATTTTCAATCTTCTGTTATTGGCAAATATTATACCTGAAAAATGTGTCTTTAGTTACTGGAGCACCTAACATGATGTAAAATCTGTCTCTCTAGGAGGTACCAGGACAGTTGGACTGTTTTCACAGGCTGGGTACAAACCAATATAACGAAATAAACTCTGTGGAGTGTCGCTTTAACAAATAAAATAACAATAACAATCCACTTCCACCACTACTATGCAATTCTAGTAATTCTATGTCCTGTTTATGACTAATACTTCTGGTAGTACTGTCTATATGCTTGTGGTAGTTTAACAAATTCTTCTACAGCACTTCTATCACTAGTACTGTTTTCTGCCATGACTACTACTGCATTTTCCCCCACTTGTGAAAAATGAAAATGACTTACATAGCAGGTAGCTAGCTTTAGACAAACCACAGCATAAACACATCATTAATATTGAAAAAAGCATCAACTTTTCCTAATCACTTTCAGAAATTGCATCTGCTGTAGTTTTTGATCCAGTCTGGGCAATAAAATCACTGAGCTGGTGGTAAAGAACCATTTTGAAGCAGCTGCTATTAGCTTATATCCCTGCTCCTTCCATTACTACTACACTTTCTAATAACAGACAGAGAGGGAAGAGAGACAGAGCTAATCAGTAAAATAAGGAGATAAATCATACACAGGAGACATTTGAAGAGAAAAAACTGTAATGCAGAGGAAGAGATCAAATAGTAGAGCAGCTGTATGAAGCAAAGTAGTTAGGTAACAAAAGAGAGGTAATACAGGGTAAATTATGGAACACTGATTGTACATGTCTCCCTTACTGCGGTGGCAGTAAACAATCAGCCAGCCTCCTTTGTCCACAGCACTAAACCACACCCCCTCCACTTCTCATGCTTTTTTATAAACCTCCATTATCTTTCATCTCTTGCAGTATGTATGCATCTAACCTTCTCTGAGTACTCTCATCCCATCTAATTATTCTATAATGTTATACTATGCTACTAATGCTACCTTTCATAAGCTAGCCTGCTGTGAACAGGCTAGTTTATAAAAGAGGGAGAAACACAGGGGGAGAAATAAACAATCAAACAGGCGAAGTAAAGGGAGATTCATACCTTAGCATAGCCGATGGTATTCCACTTCTTTATTAAAAATTCAAATCCAGTTGAAAAGCTGCGGCCTATAGCTTCTGATGTTAGCGCAGATTTCTGCCCCTCGCTGTCTCACAGAGACACACAGCAGCTCATCCTCCTTTTACTCACAAACACACACACTGCTCCTCCCCCTCTACTCTCTTAACACACAGGCGTCGTCCTCCTCTATTCTGCTCACACATATGCACAGGCAGAGACCCCCCTTTCTTTTCTCACTCTTCACACACAAATGAGCATTCAGTCAAAGGCTACCCACAATCCTCTGCACCACACAAAGACAAGGGGGTGTGACCAATCACATAGTGCCTCACTCTGCACCAATGTTTTTTTTACCCCTTCCCTCACTGTATTATGCTTGCTGACATTCAAGCTGTGGGCGGGCTACTGAGAAGGTTGCCATGACAACGTATCCCAAGTTGCTCTTTGTTGCTATTACTTTGCTGTAGATATTTGTTGTGCAGACATAGAAGTCTGCTGTGTGTGTGTGTGTGTGTGTGTGTGTGTGTGTGTGTGTCCTACATCATTCTTAGTGTCCTAACTGGGTCACACCAGAACCCAGCTGCATTACTGCAGCACTGAGACAGACACACACACACACACAATTACAATTATTTGCTCAGAGTATTCCTAAACTACAAAATAAGTGCTTATACATATACACAACGCCAATGTCTTCAAAGCTGATATAGTTAAACAATTTCTAAAAATTCCTAAATAATCTTCACAGTTGATAAATACAAAGTAGCCTATACTACAGGTATGATATTCAATAGGGCTGCACAATTAATCGAATTTTAATCTCGACCACGATTTTGGCTTCCCATAGTTAAATGAACATATATCATAACATGAGCGATACTGAAAATGGATGCTCCCCCAACAGAATACAACGCAAAAGCAAATCAAGCGCTCCCTAGCGTTCCATCACTGTCTGACAACATGCATGTCAATCCCAGTTCCTGCATGTTGAAGCTTGAAGTTTGTTGTACTTGTCTGGACAAGTAACACTACATTAAAAGACATACAAAAAAACTGAAACGTCTGGCACAGCAGAAGTTGAAGAGCTGTTTCTTGATGCATGCTCAATAATCCAGGTAAAAGAATCCCAAAAAGTTGAATCTGTTCATCTGGACGTGGCGTTTTTTAGTGGGAGAAACGTTTCGTTTACCAACAGTCTTCAGACTGAAGAAGTTACCAGTTGGTAAACGAAACGTTTCTCCCACTAAAAAACGCCACGTCCAGATGAACAGATTCAACTTTTTGGGATTGAAGAGCTGTTGTTTGGAAATCATCCATTTTTTGGAAATACTTTGGATTTAGCAGAACTAATGTTAACCAAGAAGAAATCATATGCAGAGTGCTGTAGAGCTGTGTCTGCACCGCAAGTCAACACAAATAACTTATTCAACTGCCTGAAAACACACCACATACTGCAGTATAATTAATGAATGAAGCCGTTAAGAGATATTTGAGCCAAAACACTCAAATCTTTAAGGCCTTGTTAAAAGGCCTCAGAGAATTGGAAAGGCCTATGTACTCAGAGAAGGTTAGATGCATACACACTGCAAGAAAGATAATGGAAGTTTATAAAAAAGCATTGGGGGGGGGCTTAGTGTTTAAGTAATATTATATTAACCAAATATTATCTCTGTATGATTAGTGTATTTTTCTTAATTTTACATATATTCACACCACCTCTCATCCTATTACAGCTGGGATAGGCTCCAGGCTCTGATTCAAAAGTGTATTTTGGGTAAACTTCTCAAAGGTGGATAGGTGGTTGGTAAAAATAGATTATAGCATTTGAAAGGTCTCCTTTTTAACTACATTTTGACACCAGCCTCACCTTCTGGCTATGGTATCTTGTGTGTCAAAATAACTAATAAAGTCTAATTTTAATTAAAAGCATGATAAATGCTAAATGAGTGACCACTATGCATGTATACAACATATAGAAAGCTATGGTTTGCAAGTTTAACTTTTGCTGATGTCATGAGCAACATGCCCATTATTGATAAACATAATGTCATACAAATAGGGTTTTCCAAAGTGGTCATCATGAGCATGTGAAGCTTAGCTGATATCATAAAGTGAGTCGACAAAGGAATAGCACTTTTAATTTCTGAAACTATTGAGTTGTTAGCTAGTGACTAGATTGATGTCAAAGGAATATAACTTTGAGTCAACATCCAACAAGCATTGTAATAAAGCATCATGGATCTGGATACTTGTACAAATGGCGTTTTGACAAAAGATGTACCACAAGGCAACCTATTGCAGAACTCAAAAACGTGCTAAAACTAAAAATTTTGGATTAGTGAGAAAAATTGGTTTCTCTTTATGTTTTTCGCCATCAATGAAAATGCATCATAAGAAGTTTTATTTGGACAAACAGTGGTTTTTTTTGTTTTTTTTTAAACTAGATGAAGCTGTTAAAAAAAAGTAATGGGCCACATCTTCAAGCCAGTAAAAAGTAGATTGTGTACTTTGGATATTTCAAAACCTGTGGCTATAAACAGTCAGACTGAAAAAGGCATCAAATGAAGCATATTTAAAAGGGAAAAGTTAGGATCTTAGTTTAAAAAGGGATGTAGCAACCTTGATGCCTTGGTTTGTGAAGTCCTGTCTCGAAGCTGTCCTGTTTTTTTGTTTCCTCGTTTGTTTTTTGAAGAAAGAACCGACCATATTTGGACTACAGCGTGGCATGCTAATTTATCAGTTACACTGGCCAGTTTGGATTGCAAGGTGCATTAATAGACTTTAGGTACATCACAAAGTGCATTTTACTAGTATATTTATGCAGGGGAAATGCCTTCACTTCGTTCAGGTTCAGGCTCGCAGTTAAAAAAGCAGACAACCCTTCTACCAGACATCAAAAACAGACACTGGACAATATTCACACACACATGATAAGAAAAATAAGAGAGACAAAAGAGAGTGTGCTCCAGACTTCGCTAAAACCACAACTTCAAACCCTCAGACTAATCACTATAATAAATAAGTAAATACATTCAAATAAAAAATGAATAAATAAATTGAACAGATATATGCACAATTTGCTATAGTTTATTCAGATGAACCATAGCAGCTGGGACAAAGCTGTTTCTGCAACACTTTGTCACATTTAGGGACTGCAAACCTCCATCCAGTGGGAAGAACCTGAAAATCTCCACATAAGGGGTGGGAATCATCATTTAAGATGGAGCTGGTCATCCTCTGCAACTGTCTGGTCTACGGAGACTCTAGGTTAAGCTGCGATTTACCAATCAGCTTCCCTGACCAGTTCACAATTTGCCTCAGTTTGTTCCTGTCCTTCAAAGATAGGTTACCCTCAGAGGTGGCAAAAGTACAGACATTCTGTACTTAGGTAGAAATACAGATACTTCTGTTAAAAAATACTCTGGTAAAAGCAGTGTTAATTTTGACAGCAAATTTTGATTTAATTTTACTCATAGTCTTTTGACTAAAACGTCATTTAGTGTATTGACGAAAGTGTTGATACATTTTGTCATAGTTTTAGTCCTCGCACATTAGTTTTTATTTAGTTATCGTCTTGTTTTCGTCAGAAAAAAAGGTCATTGACGAAAACTATGACGAAAATTATTTGTCAACGAAATTTACATTGGGTAAAACTTGAAGTACTGATTAAACTTCTTTACTCAACCAAAAGTGAAAAAGTACAGGCTCTGAAATGTACTCAAAGTAAGAAAGTAAAAGTAGCTCCTTTGAGGACATTTCTACCAACTATTTTTGTACAAAGGTAACTGAACCTTGTGCTATATTAATATTATAAAATTGTATTAGTACATGTGAATACAAACTTTATTTCAGTCTAAATTTTAATTCTAATCAATGTACTCAGCTTAAATCAGTTATGTAGAACATGAGCAGAGAAAAAGAAGGAGAATTTTTAAAACAGCTCTATTTTCTGTTGCCCACATTGTAGAGGGTGACTTTGCCTCCACACCTAAACAGGAAAATTAGTACAGTCAGGGGTGGGATTTGGCAGGTGGGGAACCCTAAACTCAGTTGTAGTGGCTCAGCATGGGGAAAAGAATCACAACTCACAATAATTTCTATTGTGAGCTCCAGCAGATTTTCTTAGTGTACAGGCTGTGATCAGCTGACCTGTGCTGCTCTGAGGTTTACTGCTCTTTGTGGATTTACACAACTGAATTCAAACTGAGACGTCTCACAAGTTGTCTTAGCTGATTTCCATCCCCTACACTGACAGTATACTATTCATACCGTCTTTATACTAGAAGGTATAAAGTTGGTATGAAGGTGGAATTCAGTGAATGAATCTAAGAATCATCACCTTAAATTCAAATTAATCTCTGCTATACTTAATGTACAGTAACTCTGACCATGAACACCGCAGGCGCTGTGCACCAGTCACACACTGTTCTTTACTTTAAATCCATCGCTCTACCACAAACTAACCTGTTTATCCTGCACTATTTTCATGCAACCTTTGAATAACACAAAGTTAGTATACCCCAATTTGTTTTTCAGGACACTTCACAATATGAAAAAACTTCACATCATATACACATCCGATATCTGATTTAAAAAATGAGGACTTAGATGTAAGCTTTAAATTTCCAGTTTTTCAAATACCACTGAGCACTCCTTACCTTTAAATATAGCCTCTCTTCCTCCTCTCCTGTCCTGTCTTTATCTTTCTCCGTCGGAGTGAAGTTAGCTCTCATTCTTTTCTCTCCCTGTAAATACAGCAGCTGCGCCTTTAGCTAGCAGACACACTCTTCTAGACAAACTGCACACAAACAGTTTGTGCGTTTGTTGATATTTGTTGAGCTGATAGAAATGTTGCATTTGAGGTTAGCTGACACACTCCCTTTATGCTCGCTCCTCTTCTGCAGGGCTAGCTAGATGCGGAAGTGCCATGACCACAACTTATGGACATCTGCACTCGTTCCAATGTTGTGCCAAAACAACACCAGTTCACTTTAACCCCTGACTGTGGCACTATAAATGATGCATAAATGTTAGTTTTGCCTCTTTCATCTCTTTGTATGACATAACCCTGGTGATTGATACACCAATAGGACTTCTTTCATGTGTTACTGTTTAGGCTCAATGCAGTTTGATTTTTGAAGGCGCACAGGCAGAGAAATAATAACTCCCTTCAAATGTCTCAAACCAAAAGTAAAGAGGGTGTTTTGAAAATGTAAGGAGTAGAAAGTACAGATAATTGTGTTAAAATGTAGAAAGTAAAAGTAAAAAGTTGTCAGAAAAATAAATACTCAAGTAAAGTACAGATACCTGAAAATTCTACTAGTACAGTAACAAAGTATTTGTACTTCGTTACTTCCCACCTCTGGTTACCCCGACACCAAGGATAAACATAAAACTGACTCAATAAAAGATCTATAAAATAGTTTCGTAATGGTGTTATCAATATGAAAGGAGGACAGTTTCCGTAAGCAAAAAAAAACCGTTGGTGACCCTTTTTGCACACTGCTTCACAGCTTCTGTTAAAATTGAGTCTTGAATCAATAATAGTCCCAAGATACTTATAAGATTGCACACATTCCACAGTTTGACCCTTAATGTTTGTGGCATCAGGCGTGCTGGAATCTTTCCTGAAATCCACAATCATGTCCTTGGTTTTCGATATGTTGAGCTGGAGATATGACTCTTTGCACCACCTGACAAAGTGCTCAACAACAGGTCCATGGCTGGTTTCCTTGCCATGCAAAAGACTAACAATGACCATGTCATCTGCACACTTTAAAATGGTTCTACGGTCAAACATGCTCCGACACGTTTATGTATAGAATAAACAACAGAAGGGGGACAGGAGGCACCCTTGTGGTGCACCAGTGGATGACATGACTTTGTCAGACAGAACCCCGTTTACATTCACTCTCTGTGTCCTGTTAGTTACGAACCCCAGAATCCAGCACGCAAGATTATTACTGAACTCAGACCGATCTAAAAGCCTACGAATTAAAACATGCGGTTGAATCACATTAAATGCAGAAGAAAAATCAATAAATAACACTCTCCTTCCAAGTGTTTAAGGAGCAGGTTAAGAAGAGTGAGTGCGGTGTCTTCCACTCCTCTATGGGGCTTATACGCAAACTGCAGAGGATCCAACACCTGCTCAGTGTTCCACAAAATCTTTGACCTATGCTTAAGCAATCAGTGTTGGCATCTACTTATCAGTCAAAGCATCCAATAAAGTTTAAATGGAGAACTTAAAAAAAAATCTAGTGGCCACTCAAAAAACTACAGTTCTTGTTGTCTTTGTCAACCCTGGAAGTATGGGGCTATTATTGTAGCAAAACTGTGTGTGTGTGTGTACGTTAGTGTGTGCGCGCGTGCATGTATTTGAATTTGTCTGGAGATTTGTGACAGGGTCGGGTGCAGTGTGAGTCGGGCGGCGGCCAAGGGCGGAGACCCTGGCGGACCGATCCCCGGCTACCGAAGCTGGCGATTGGGACATGGAATGTCACCTCTCTGGGGGGGAAGGAGCCTGAGCTAGTGTGTGAGGTCGAGAGGTACCGACTAGATATAGTCGGGCTCACCTCAACGCACAGTTTGGGCTCTGGAACCAGTCTCCTGGAGAGGGGCTGGACTCTGTTCCACTCTGGAGTGGCCCTCGGTGAGAGGCGGCGGGCTGGGGTGGGTATCCTAGTATCCCCTCGGCTTGCTGCCTGTACGTTGGAGTTTCGCCCAGTGGACGAGAGGGTTGATTCCCTGCGCCTTCGGGTAGGGGAACGGGTCCTGACTGTCGTCTGCGCTTATGCGCCGAATGACAGTTCAGAGTACCCGGCCTTCTTGGAGTCTCTGGGCGGGGTACTGGAAAGTGCTCCACCTGGAGACTCTGTCGTCTTACTGGGGGACTTCAACGCTCATGTGGGCAACGACAGAGAGACCTGGAGGGGCGTGATTGGGAGGAACGGCCTGCCTGATCTGAA
>VUQS01075591.1:0-14404 GCA_015108495.1 Heterochromis multidens
GACCACTGTTGCCTTCACCCTCCACATCTTCTGTAGCTCCTCTCTCAGCCCTTGGTATTTCTCCAGCATCTCGTGTTCCTTCTTCCTGATGTTGCTATCACTTGGTATAGCTACATCTATCACTACAGCCTCTTTCCTCAGCTTGTCCACCACTACTATGTCCGGTTGGTTAGCCATCACCAGTTTGTCTGTCTGTATCTGGAAGTCCCACAGGATCTTAGCTTGGTCGTTCTCGACCACCCTGGAGGGTGTATCCCACTTAGACCTCGGGACTTCCAGGCCATACTTGGCACAGATGTTCCTGTATACTATGCCAGCCACTTGGTTATAACGTTCCATGTATGCCCTGCCTGCTAGCATCTTGCATCCTGCTGTTATGTGCTGGATTGTCTCAGAGGCATCTTTGCACAGCCTGCATCTGGGGTCTTGCCTGGTGTGGTAGACCAGGCAAGACCCCAGAGAGATATATATATATATGAGTCATCAGTTTCAATATAAATGATCAACATCTCTCCCACATTTTCATGGACTGTGACGTTGTAATGAATCATGTATCCCTGACAAATATTCTCCTCTTATGTACTTATATTTATATCTCTTACCTCAAGGGGTGAGGAGCTATCAAATCCAGATTCTAAGTCAGTTATATTTATATGGCACTTTGGCTTGCCAGACAGAACTTTACAAAATTAACCAAAAACTGTATTCACAAGAAACAGTGGCAGAGCATATGTGTATGTGACTGTGCATAGAGTTAAGGTTGCTAAACTGAGTCTCTTATGTGCTGCTTCAGCAGACACTATAAGTGCACCTTGGATTTGATTCGATCATGCACTGAATTTAATGCTTGGTTTGTTGTTTACACCATGATTTTTTTTCTTCATTTTTTGGTACAGTTAATCACCATTAAGTGCTCTTTTACAAGCACCTTTTAGCTGCATATGTAATTAATTTACAAGCTTTCCCATAACTGTAATTGACTGGTAATTTTATTGTAAGAGTCACTGTGCTAATGTGTTTGGGTTACTTAAGAGTGAAAATAATGGGACTATATTAATGACTTTGAAAGACAATGACTTGATATTAGCTGATATACTAAATCGTATAGTGCACCTTCAGTAAAATTCAGTAATGTTTGTTAAAACCTCATTCTAGTGGAAACCTAGAAATGACATGCTATGTGACTGCTGATTTGGCTTGGATGTCTGGGAGTGGAGCAGAAGTATCAGCCAGATCACCTGGCTCACCTCCATCTAAAGGACCTGGCTCACCAAACAAACCCCCTTCCCTCAGCTTTTCACACAGGAGCTATTTAAATTAAATTTCTTTATATTTAGTAGCAAGTACATGGATGCATGTTTTCAGTTGGATCAGTAAAAATATAAAACTTGAATAGAACTTTATTTTACCACTTTCACAAAAGAAAAACATTACCAAACACAGATATAAGGCACAAACTTAAATTATATGACTACGGATAAAAGAAAAAAAAATGGACAAACCCCCATTCATGCTAAGTTTCCAGTAGGAAAAATCTGGACATAACATGCTGTGTGACACCCCCTTAATCTGGAAACATTTTGGATTACCAGTTTATTAACTTCAGAGATAAGTAAAATAACAAACATACATTCCCAAATTAAACCTAAATTTTCTTAACAGGAAACAAAAGGTAAATGAGTGACATCTACTGTACTTATAAATATCAATTTACAGAGTAACAGAATAACAGTTTTAGTAATTTTACAATTGCAAGTATAAGATTAAACTAACTTCCCAACAGTTCCTCTACTTACAAAGAAGTCTCATGGCAATACAGAGAAGTAAATGCTGGTTCATTGTTGGAAGTGCTAAGGGTGGAGAGAGAGGGAAAGGTGGATGTCAGATGGAGTTTACAAAGGCTGCTGTCATCCACTGTTCCAATTCAGTGGAAGTGGTCTCTTTGAATCGACCAACACCTGGCCCCACTTGTTCATAACCAAACATGCCTCGATACCCTCTGAAGGTAGGAGAGAGACCTGCCACATCAAACAAATATCACCCAGAATCATACTATGTTGTAACAAAAACCTGTAATTTAAATTTAAATTTTTTAAACATAGAACAGAATGGATGGATGGATGGATGGATGGATAAGTGGCATATACTTACATGCACATGCATTTCATGCAGAATTTCTTGAATTCTTTTTTTGCTTAACATGTTTTTTCCATATAATCGAATGGGCAGGTGAGAAAAGTAAAAACCTCAAACCCCAAATGTCTCCATACTTTAATGATAATATTAGATGATTTCCTTTAGGTTTTCTTTTTCTAGGGTGAGCAATGAGAGTCGGTCCTTTGTTTCACATTAAAAGAGCTCAACAACTTGTAGCATATTACTGAGATTTTGTTGTTCCCAGAGGATTAATCCTTGCATTCCCTCTACCAGCACAAATATTTCAACGTTTTTGTTTAACAAGCAAAATACCTCAACATCTGATCAAATAAGAGGGGACAGGTTATAATTTACTTTGATGTTGGAATTGCTGTGATAATTTCTTATGTGCACCAAAGTGACAACACATCACTCCAACAAAATATAAAGAGAGTGCAAATTGTTGGGCATTGTGAATACAGGAGCTGGTAGGTGGAACTGAAATAGTAATTATTTTCAGGATGGAACAAATACCAACAGGAAGATAGTGGGGCGTCTTGCACAATTGCACAGGTATATTTTCTGTCATTTTGACCAGATGAACCCACTGACTTGGTTTACAATTTGGATGTACATTATTCAGAGTTTCCGTTCAAAGTTCTGACTAAGTTTCTGATTCTGACTAACTTTCCTACACAAAATATCAGAGAACATATGATCAAGCTCTGATGTAGACGATTAATGATTCAGAAATGTAGCTGTGTGTTTACTCTATTTTGTTTAGTGTATGCTAAACAAGTCCAATTCATTCCCCACTGAACTGCTTCATGTTCCATTTTTTTACACCCATCCTTGCTCTGGCATCTTACTAATTCCTTTTACTTTCTCCTGATTCCATCTTCCATCCCCATCTTCCCATTCTAAATTTTCTTTTGTTTGCTCTCCTGATCAACCCCTCCTACACCCCATCTCGCTCTCTTTTATTTAATCATTTTGATTGGCTCGATCAATATCAGGAAGTGGGGTTGCACAACAAAGCATTTCTTCTGTGAGCGCACTGCCTCAGCACAAATTCAACAAACTCTGAATGAACAAAACTGAAGAGGTCTGATAAGGAATCATAGTTCATAACAGTGTGAAGATAGGGAATTGAAGAAGGAATGCAAACATGTTGCCGACTTTTGATGTTTTATAACATATGGACAAAAAAAGACCATTATTTGGGGCTGTTTAAATGTCGTTTATGCACTGTTTAAAAGTAGAAATTGTTATTTAAAATCTCACAAGGAAGCTGGATCTTGAAGGCATAATAAACATGCTATTGCAATGTAGCTCCAGGTATATGTATAATTTCATATATATAATTTTATTTGTAGAGACTACAGGTGCTTATTCTTCTGGTGGTGCAAGACATACACACTTCACATCTCGAGGAAAATTAACCAAACAAAATTACCTAACCTACCCTGGAGAAAAAAATGTCTGCAAAAAGATCAGACTTGTGTATTTCATATGCATTGACTGCTCCATTGTAAGTTGGTTCATTTTAGCATATAAAGCACATACCAAGTGAAGTTTTTGCAGGTAAAAAATAAATACCTCTTCTAAAAGTGAAAAAGTCTTGTGATTTCATGGATTTAAAACTGTCTGACGTGCTTAATTTAAGAAGAACCAAGGGCAATAAATTTTCTTTTTATTGTTCCTTTAATTGGATGCCCTCTTTATGTCCACATGAATTCTTCAAAGCACTAGTACTCATTTTTATCAGCTATAACATCAGCAATGTAATTACTGAATGCTGAAAATCAACAATAACAGCAATAATCCAACAAGGAAACAAGCAGTAAGTTGTCATAACAGATTATTAGTGACACTACTGTGCTTACATTTGATTATAACTCAGAAAGAAGTGGCACCTAAATTGGTGTTAATTCATAGTGTGGCCCTCATATGAAAAGTGACAGAAACAGTTGGGTCCAGAATGTAAATAGACATCTGTAAAGAGAGGTTTGAATCTAGATTTTTTTCCCACTGTCTCAGCACTGGATTGTGGAAAGGTACAGACGGAATCAGACCCAGAAACCAAAGACAGGTGTTTGAAGGAAGCTGCTACCAAACTATCCAGCTAGTAGTACTTGTGAAGCGTACTGGCCACTTAATCTATGGGTGAATCTATGTATGATGATCTGAATATTTGATCTTTAAAACTATTAAAATTGTGTGTGTGTGTGTGTGTGTGTGTGTGTGTGTGTGTGTGTGTGTGTTTTAATTTATAGATATTTATATCTTGGCGGTGGTGGTGATGATTTAGGCAGAATTTAACTTTATAAATAACACAGTATTAATTGTATTCCTATTGCAATTTGTTGCTATTTATTTAGCTGTAATATCTGTGGAACAGAAAAGTTTCAAAGCATTTCATCTTGTTTTCGTGTACTTTCTGAATTATCCATCTGATGTTTGCTTGTGCAGCATCTGGCTGGATGGCAGCTGCATCTTTATAATTCATACGTAATTTAGCTGTGTTTTCAAAGCCTTGTTCCTAGTGGAATTTCCCAGTGTTTGTTGTCAAGTATCAACCTCTTATAATGGAAATGTCCCTTTAGGTATGTTGACACTGTGTGACTGAGGAAGGAAAAGAAAACAAGAAGCACTTTTCTTCTTCCCTCGTTTACACTCTCATTATATCCAGGCAAAATACCCTTCAAAAGGTAAAAAGGGGGTTAAAAGGGGAGAGACGAAAAGCAGGAAGAAAGAGAATATGAATGAGATGGAAAGAAATTAAGCCACAGGAGGTAGAGAGAGGTGTAGACCAGGGGAAGGAGAAGTAAAAAAGGATGAAGCACTAACTGAGGTGGCGAGCAGGTTGTTGGCTGAGCTCCAATGAGCTCATTGAAGAAGACCCTGCTGTCAGCTTGTATCACTGTGACAGACAGAAGACCTGCCACTTGGGGGCCTGCTAAGACACATGCATATACACATGCACATACACATGCACATACACATGCAGCTAAACACCAAGGGGCAACCTCCAGAGCTGAAAAATGAAGCCAACAAGGGCGATAAAAACTGCAGTTCCTCTAGGTTCCACTTGAGGCTAGCTCCAAAAGGAAATAAATCTTAGACTTCCATGTTAAAATGCCCGCATCAAATTACAGCATCAAAAAGCATGTTTACAGCCTGATACTAAAAACAGTTTTGGCCTCTAAGGATAGTTTCCCCTTCATAACAACTCTGAGTGGGGTGAACTTTTCTTTACAACTCATACCCCTGGACAACTGAAGTTAGGGATGTAGTGGTGTTGATTGACAGGTGTCCTGACACAGGTGTCTGGAGCAGCCTACCATCTGCTAGGCCTCATCCATTACTTTGAGTCATTAAACTGGACCTCTTCACTGTGTGTGTGTGTGTGTGTGTGTGTGTGTGTGTGTGTGTGTGTGTGTGTGTGTGCGCGCGCGCGTGCTGTTTGGGCCTTTTGGACCATTTTAATAGATTGTGACTAATAGTGTGATTACTGTGTGGTACAGAACATCCATGAAATTTGTGCTTCAGTTTTGTTCATAAAATTCTAGTGTTTTATAAGATTGTTACTAAGCACTGTTTAGCCAGTGAATTGCATCTGTACAATTAATGAATGCAGCTTGCTAACCAAGCTTGCTAGCATTAGCTGATAAGTTAGCACTGCACCCTTTCATCCAGATAAGGTCACTTGCTACAATTCTACAAAATTCCCAAACCAATGGATGACATCACTGTGGCTACATCCATATTTTATACAGTCTATGCTACATGCAAAATAAATGTAGAGAGAGATGCACACATTAAAGTATGCACATATGCACAATTAAAGAAAAACATTAAAACAGTATGTATGAGCAGATGTGAGCACATAGATAGTGACACTCAAGCACACACATGCATACTGGGGGCAAAAATATGCTTAGACACATACATATCATGTAGGCTCACACATAAATTACACTACACACAAACATGTATCAGTATGCACATATGTTTTCATATTATTTCTGCACAACATATGACAACACACACACTGTTACACATTCACAAATTCATACACTGTTTGTACGTGCAATAACAAAAACACAAATGCACACACAGACATGCATATTTACTATAGTGCACATGCATAAATAGACATCCATACATGTTAACACACACTATATTGGATTAGACTTGTGATGACTTTAGCATTACGTGCTATTTCACCCTTACTTTACATTTACATGCACGATATCATTTAACCCTAACTCTAAACTGTCAACTCTCAAACGGCCCTTTAAAGAGGAAAAGGAACAGCCAAACATGTTCTTTCAAAAATGCATAATAAGTAGAAGTAAAGACTAAAAGGATTTGAACACATGCTTAGTCCTACATGTACATGAAAACACATTAACAGAACACATGTAAAAAAAACACTGATTTGCCCAAACATTCAAGGATGTCTTTCTTTCAGGTTGATAAGACACACTGCTTCTGCTTTCCCCTGTGTGAAATATGATCGCATGACAGCCATTTGTCTCTAGACTCTGTGACTGTGTGTGTGTGTGTGTGAGTAAATGACATATGTTGCTTTCATCCTTCCCTCTTTGTTTCTTATAATTTGGACACCTCTGACCTGCCATGTTCCAGTCTGCCCCCTAGGAAGATGTAACCAATCTGAGTTGGACTTTCTCTGTGAGGGAAATCCAGTTAGAAACCTTGTCAAGCAATTAGAAAGCCCGATGGGAACCCTGGTAGAGTAAGATGGGTGAGATGATCAGCTCCTCAGAACATCTAAGAGAGACAGAAATAGCTTGCGTCTCCCAGTGATGGTGTGTGTGTATGTGTGTGAGAGTGCAAGAGGATCTGAGTGTGCATTTCTGTTGTGTTTCTGTGTATGTCTATCATGAGACAGGCAGGTTAAATAGAGGCAGCAAAGCCATTACCGTACAGCATCCCCAATCGATAACCACACAGTTTTCCAGACCTCCTCCTTGCCCGACTAATTATCTGTCATCTACCTCTCTGTTACTGATTTCCTGTTGTCTGAAATGCTGTCAGCATGTGGCCAGATTTTGGATGTTCACCTCAGGGTGTTTTATTAAAAACTAACACTGAATTATTTGAATTCCTTAGTGTTCTCACAATGTATGAAACAAGCATAACTCTAGATATTGCCAAAGAAAATGGATGCTGGGGTGATAATATAATGATAATGTATGTATTTAGATTAGGTTATTTTAACAAAACATAGAAATTTGTCAGTACAGAGGTTACAGAGGTGGGAATCTTGCATGATAAGGAGATGCAGTTAGTAGAGAAAGAACACAAGACATAGAAAGGAAAATAGAGGAAAAAGGTAAGTGACAAAGACAGGCAGTTAAAAATTGGAAATGGGGATTGGGAGTGTGCAAGGATTTAGAGACTATCACTTTAACCATATACTGTTGTTGCTCCAGAGGCCACAGCACTAATGACTAAACAGTCTCTGGCTGCCTATTGTTTTCTAGAAAGAACATCTGCTCCAGCAGTAATTGGATTGTTTTACCGATAGTTGCATTCCCTTGTGTGCTAATTGGAATTCCAGCCTGTCAGAAAAATCAACTTTGGTAGACTGAACATCAACAGGTGTGTATGTCCTTTGATAAATCCCTACTTTCACTTATCTCTTATTCTTTCTTGCACTTTTTGCTGATTCTGTGTATTCAATTTCTTACTTAACCATGAAAGCACATACCCACACATGCATCTGCACACACACACTGGGCATCTTCTATCTTTGGGTTTAACTGGGCTGTGATTACCATCAAAATAGCTTTCTTTAAAAGGGCTATAATAATAGCTGTTAGGCAAAAGGAGATGTTATCTTATCTTGTCTGTTCTCATGGTGGTTACTACCATGGACCTCTGCTGAGCGCCTCAGTAATCCCTGTGGAAAACTTAACTTAGTGTAAATGATTCACTTTTTTCCCCTTCCTTTTTGGCTGTTTTTAAAATGGGGACATAAATGGCCTGTGTCAGATTGTAAATGCTAGAGAAGACATCCATAGTTGCACTATAGCACACCATATACTCTATATTTTGTAATAAAATTAACTAAAAAACAAATTTGGGACATGCCCGGTGGGACATGCCTGGTGGGACATGCCCGGAACACCTCACCCAGGAGGCGCCCAGGAGGCATCTTTGTCAGATGCCCGAACCACCTCAACTGGCTCCCTTCGATGTGGAGGAGTAGAGGCTCTACTCTGAGCCCCTCCCAGATGGCTGAGCTCCTCACCCTATCTCTAAGGGAGAGGCCAGCCACCCTTCGGAGAAAGCTCATTTCCACCGCTTGTATCTACGATTTCGTTCTTTCGGTCACTACCCAAAGCTTGTGACCATAGGTGAGGGTAGGGACGTAGATCGACTGGTACAGCATCACTGCAGCCGCAGCCCCAATCCGTCTGTCAATCTCCCGCTCCCCTCTCCCCTCACTCGTGAACAAGACCCCGAGATACATCCTCCACTTGGGGCAGCGACACTCCACCCTTTTCCAGCTGAGGACCATGGCCTCACACTTGGAGGTGCTGATTCTCATTCCCGCTGCTTCACACTTGGCTGCGAACCACTCCAGTGCGAACTATAGGCCACCACCTGATGAAGCCAACAGAACCACATCATCCACGAAAAGCAGAGATGAGATTCTAAGGCCACCAAAGTGGAAGCCTTCTGCCACTTGGCTATGTCTAGAAATTCTATCTATAAAAATTATGAACAGAATCGGTGACAAAGGGCAGCCCTGGCGGAGTCCAACACCCACTGAGAACGAGTCTGACTTATTGCTGGCAATACGGACCAAGCTCTTGCAACGGTTATATAAGGACCGAATGGCCCGTAGAAACGAGCCAGACACCCCATACTCGCGAAGCACCTCCCAAAGAATTTTCCGAGGGACACGGTCGACACAGTCTGCGCTTATGTGCCCCGGTGACCCTATCCCGGGCAGGGTAAACTGTTTCCTTGATCTTAAACTCATAGGGGTCTTCTGAATCACTCTTTGACTGGTCCCTTACCCAGGACCAATTTGCCATAGGAGACCCTACCAGGGGGCAAAAGCCCCCCGACAACATAGCCCCTGGGATCCCTGGGACACACAAACCCCTCCACCACGATAAGGTAGCAATTCACAGAGGTTTAATTTATTATTTAATTAAATTTAATAATTTTTTTTAATTACAGTGTGCGTTATGTGGAAATTAACCTGCTTTCCCAACATACTTCATTAAAGGTTTTTGTACACTGTCATTTGGTACATGCCATGGTATGCAGGACAATGATTTAGAGTTATAAATTATATATTATTAAAATGTACACATTTACTATCTAATTGCCCAAATAGTAAAAGCAGTCTTTGCAACTGCATTATATTCAGTTCATTGTTGTAGGATCTCTGAGCATTATTTTTTAGATGCTGGTGAGTGGAGAACTAATATGATTGGCAAAAATAAAAGGATGCTCAACATGTAGTTTATCCAGCCATGTAAATAATAACCTTTACTGTAGTCCTTCTTTACTAAGCTCTGAAAGTTCTATGTTTCGGATAAAAAATACCACTGTTTAATGCAAACAAGAAATAAACATTTGCTTTGTTGTGCCAGAATGTCCTTCTCAAATATTCATCTTGCATCTCTGTATGCTTTCAAGTTGATATAAGCTAAAAGCCTAAATCACCTCAAGAGCTCAAAAGCTTTTGACTGATGAGCCTGTGTCACCCCTCATCAGCAAAGCCACGTGCCAGTTCTTGTTTTGCAAGCTTTTGCACAACAATCTCCTCCTCCATGTGAGCCCACTTGTGAAATATTTTGCACACAGCATGTCAACTCAACTTCACACTTAACATCTGCACTGTGTGCTTCCCAAACCCCCTCCTCTGCCCCATCCTGTTCTCCAGCTCAGCTGGCATCAAAGACTCAGGGAGAGGGAGAGATAGAGCTGCCCTAAGTGCCAAGGCAGTTGGATAGTGATGAGTGATCGACAACGTGTTTAGCATACTAAACACAAAAAGGGGAATTTTAATTCTACATCTGGCCCTTGTTCAGAAGCTGTGATTTTTTTTCTTTCTTATTTTTCCTATTTTTTTCTTTTTGCTCTCCTTTTACTTCCAGTCTTTCAATCTCTCATGTTTTTCTTTTTTTTTACTTATTCTTTTATTTGGTCTATCTCTACAGCGTCCTACATTTGTTTTTTCTCCTCCAGATGCATATTTTATGTGAGATGGCAAAGGATGGTAGATTCAATACACAAATACACTACAAACCCTGAGCATGCATCTTTTGTAAAACAATCAATGTGGCAATGGGCCACACACTTACACAAACACATAATCTGCCTACGCATTTTGTTGCATTGATATGTTAACTTATATGTTCATCTCTTATTGTCTTTTTTTTTTTCTTTTGGTTTGATTTTATATTGTTTACATTGTATTGTACATGACAGCAAACGAACATTGTTGCAAAGTATAATAGCATTAAAATGTAATTACATTTCAGCAAAGATTATGAAGATTAAAAAAAAAAACAGCCAGGTAAAGTGAATGAATAAATTAATACATACATGCATAAATACACTCTAAGAAACTTATTGGAGGTGGAAGCAACAAAGGCTGACAGAGCTAGATACAATGACTTAAGGTGACAGGGAAGTCTAGGAAAAAAAATACATAAAATAATAATAATAGAAAGAAGTCCAATATAATACAAATGTGAAAACAAGGGTGAACCTAAAAGTTGGCCAAAAATAGGGAAAATGCTGACACACAAGAAGATTAATAACAAAAGCGCAGCACTGGAAGATTTCAGACTCTGGAACAAACTAAAGGCCTCTGGGAAGTACAGGAAACAAGCAAAAAGACAAACAGAAAAAAAACCGAAAAAAAAAACCACTGAACAATGATCAATGGCTAGGATGTATAACTGTAGGTAGGTAAGTTGACAAATCAACAAAGGATGGGTGGGAGTAAGCTTTAATTCTGGACACCATAAAAAAGAAAGTCTAAAAAAAACAAACATGGAAACTCAGAGGTTGTATTAACTCAGACTATTAACTTAAAACCAATATATGTGAAATAAATAAAATACTGGCTTTTTTAATAAAACTTTTTCCATCATTAACAAAATATTCCACCAATCGGTGTTCTCATGTTACATGTTGCATGATACAGTATGCACAGTGCTTAACTTGTTCCATATTTTTTCATGTTACAGCCTTATTCCAAAATGGAATAAATTCATTTTTCACCTCAAAATTCTACACACAATACCCCATAATGACAAAGTGAAAAAAATTGCTTGAAATTCTTGCAAATTTATTAAAAATAAAAATAAAAAATATAATGTGTACATAAGTATTCACAGACTTTGCCATGACACTCAAAACTGAGCTCAGATGCATCCGGTTCCCACTTATCAAACGTCACAGATGTTTCTACAACTTGATTGGAGTCCACCTGTGGTAAATTCAGTTGATTGGACATGATTTGGAAAGGCACACACCTGTCTATATAAGGTTCCATAGCTGACAGTGCATGTCAGAGCACAAACCAAAGAAGTCCAAATAATTTTCTGTAGACATCCGAGACAGGATTGTATCTAGGCACTGATCTGGGGAAGGGTACAGAACAGTTTTTGCAGCATTGATGGTCCCAATCTTTAACCATCAATACTCTTCCTAGAGCTGGCCGTCGGGCAGTCTGAGAGATCGGAGTAAAAGGGCCTTAGTCAGGTAGGTGACCAAGAACCCGATGGTCATGGATGGAAGCCACTCCTCAGTAAAAGGCACATGACAGCCTGCCTGGAGTTTGCCAAAAGGTACCTGAAGGACTCTCAGAACATGAGAAACAAAATTCTCTAGTCTGATGAAACAAAGATTGAACTCTTTGGCCTGAATGCCAAGCTTCATGTCTGGAAGAAACCAGGCACCGCTCATCATCTGGCCAATACCATCCCTACAGTGAAGCATGGTGGTGGCAGCATCATGTTCTGGGGATGTTTTTCGGCAGCAGGAACTGGGAGACTAGTCAGGGTCGAGAGAAAGATGAATGCAGCAATGTACAGAGACATCTTTGATGATAACCTGCTCCAGAGCGCTCTGGACCTCGGACTGGGGAGAAGGTTCATCTTTCAACAGGACAACAACCCTAAGCACACAGCCAAGATAACAAAGGAGTGGCTTCAGGACCACTCTGTGAATGTCCTTGAGTGGTCCAGCCAGAGCCGTTTCTCTGGAGAGATCTGAAATGTCTGTGCACTGACACGCCCCATACAACCTGAGAGGTTCTGCAAAGAAGAATGGGAGAAACTGCCCAAAGGTGTGCCAAGCCTGTGGCATCGTACTCAAAAAGACTTGAGGCTTTAATTGCTATGAAAGGTGCTTCAACAAAGTATTGAGCAAAGCCTGTAAATACTTATGTACATGTTATATTTTGAATACTTTCCAGATGCACTGTAAGTTTTTATTATGTGATGCAGTGGTGATGCATGTGAGTTTTAAGAGATTGTGGCTGGCCCATTAGTAATGGCAAGAACAGATTTATCATGTAGTAATTTACAATCAAAATATAAGCTCTAGCACAGCTGAGTAAGGCAGAGATGGAGAAAGAAAAGCTCTGTGTTTAAGGAGTGGAGTAATTTTAAAGTAAAATCTAATTCTCCTGTGTTATTCAGCTTTCATCAGTTGAGGAGCCTGCCTCAGTCCACTAAGAAGCCTATTTAACTAACAGCCTTTGACAGATGTTTAGATAAAGTGCCCCTTTGGTTAGGGAAAAAAAACAAAACAAAAACAAAAAAAAGCAAAAGTTTAAAAAAAAGCATTTTTTAATACACAGCTAAAGTAAATCTGTCAGCACATTTAGGATTAATAACAGCTCAGCCTTTGCTTTAAAATTAAGAGAAAAAATAAACAGAAAAGTATTTCCCTGTGATCTCTTAATTTTACCCATCAAAGGAATTATTAACAATGCTATAGACAACTTAACACCAAGGGAGTAATAAGTATTCCAGGACCAGAGATTACCTGTGTAAATTGTTGCTGCTGGTGGATATATCTACAGATTTTTCCTGACAGAGGAATAACTGGCGTTGCCCAAGAAGGATTTAGCCAGAGCCCAAATGAAAGTAATGAGTATTTTAAAATAAATATATTTTTAAACCACTTACATGTATGTTAATTTGTGTATGATTAAATCAAGTAGAGAGATATTTTTGTTTATCAAATACTCAGAAAATACACTGAACTTACACCCCTCTGCAACCCCTATTCTCTTTGCAGTGGCAGAAAAGGCTTCAGGTGCTTCCTGGGCTTAATTGCTAATTGACTACACCGGGTGAGGTGTGGATAAAGGCATGCCTGAGGTTGACTTTGGACAATGCTTTTTGCCTTTATGCTCTCTGGGTTGCAACTGTTTTAGCTAAGTTTATTAAGTAATTTGAAATAAAACCCATGCTTTTTTTTTTTAAACTCTGGTGTCACTCTCCACATTTATGTTGCGGCTTTTGAGCCGGGTCGTAACATAAATGGGGGCTCATCTGAGATATTTTGAACTCTGGTGGAGACTAAACATCCGAGGGTTTTTTTTTTTTTTTTTTAGTGGGTGAGTGATGGTTAAGGTGTTCACTGTGACTGAGCAAACTCTCTTTAGCAAGTGTGTTTCAGCTGGGTGGCTATGCTGCCCTTCCATCGAAGCACTTGTTTATTTTGTTTTGTTGTTTTAGTTTATTATGTTTGGTGGTTATCCTGGGTGGGGGTACGCTTCGGAGTTTAGTAGCAGACTGTCATTGCTCTGCTGCCTGCTCTCGAGTTTGCGTTTAAAGTTGCCTTGAGCCTGGTACTCCACTGAAGACTAGGTAGGTGAAGTTAGATTTTTGTTAGTATATTAGCTTGGGAGTTGCTCAAAGTAAACCAGTGGCACTGACCTCTGCAGGAAATTTTGAGAACAGGTTGAGACCATTCACTAGTTTATGGTCTTATGGTTGAAGCAGGTAGGCCTTTTGTTGAGTTAGCATATAGTGGTGTTACAGCCATGTGTAATCTAATGTCTATGGATGCCAAATGATGAGGTGAGTGTTTTGTGCTGTGACCTTTAGTGTTGTGGAGAATTTAGCCACTTCTGGTGGATCACTTGAGTGTTGCTGGCTGGTTGATGGCAGTAACTGTGTGGTGTTGAGCCACACATGTTGTGATCATTGTGTGGTCATGGCTCTCCATTTGTGGTTGGTCACTGGTG
>VUQS01075594.1:9759-26857 GCA_015108495.1 Heterochromis multidens
TAGTTATGCTGCAATAGGCTTAGGCTGCTGGGGGCTTCCCATGATGCACTGAGTGTTTCTCCTTCTCTCATCTCTGTTCACTCACCATGTTTTTATACTCCACTCTGCATTTAATCATGAGTTATTATTAATCTCTGGCTCTCCTCCACAGTGTGTCTTCTGTCCTGTTTCCCTTCCCTCACCCCCAACTGGTTGTGGCAGATGGCTGCCCCTTCCTGAGCCTGGTTCTGCTGAAGGTTTCTTCCTGTTTAAAGGGAGTTTTTCCTTCCCACTGTCGCCAAGTGTTTGCTCATAAGGGGTTATCTGATTGTTGGTGTTTTCTCTCTATTACTGTAGAGTCCTTACAATATAAAGTGCCTTGAGGCAACTGTTGCTGTGATTTGGCGCTATAGAAAAAAAATTCAATTCAATTCAATTCAGTTTTATTTATATAGCACTAAATCACAACAGCAGCCGCCTCAAGGAACTTTGTGTTATAAGGTAAAGTGTCAAGGCCCGCTAAAGGCTACGTAATGTTTTGGACTCAAAAGCAGACTCAGACAAAAACAGTTCACTTGAAGCCAAGACTTTATTTAACACGAGAGATCGGGGCAATGAGCAGTCACTGGGATTGGGTGTCACCAGAGAAAAGTAAACGGTACGAGAGGAGAGCTGAGTTAGCTTAGGGTTTCCGTGAATGGGGCATCTTACTGTGTGTGCATGAGAGAGGGAGTGGAACTGCAGCTTACTTGGGTTCGAGGAGTTAAAGATCTGAGCAGGAGGTTGCCAGATGAGTGCCTGAGAGGAGAGGCCGTTCCACGGCAGAGGAATCCAGTCCTTTCCTTTCCAGAGTCCTGAATGGAGGAAGCTGCAGTAGGGCAGGCAGGTGAGTTCCTGTGGGTGAATCCTGCTTGAGTGGGAGTGGTGGCAGGAATCGGACCAGTGTCAAGAATCCAGGTGAGCGAGCAGATAAGAGGTGAGTACTGGGCTCAGACTGAGGTGAACTAAAAACAGGAAAATAACAGAATTAGCACAAGCTAATTCTAACAAGACAAAGGAGCATCAACATGAGGCAGATTTACCACCAAGGAGTAGCAGACAATCTGGCGAGGAGTGAAGGCTCGAGCTGGTCTTTAAATACTGCTTCTTGATTGTGACTCGATGAGGTACAGGTGTGCCAGGCCAGGCGCGGGAATGTGTCCCCGCCCGAGAGGGAGGAACCACACCAACCCTGGACTCTGGGCAGGAACAGAAACACTTCCAAACATAACACTCAGCCTGGATCATGACAGTAAAGACCCTACAATAATATAGAGAAAATTGAATTTAACTGAATAGTCACAGCACTGAGCTATGTCAAAATTGTAATGCTAGGAGACAGTCAGAGTTTCCTAATACTCATTTCCAAGTATGACTTGGTGTGGGGTTCTGTGTTTTTATGTTGCCTTATGTGGTGTAGAGCAATGCAAACTCACTTGGATTTTTTTATGGCTTCCCTGATGGTACACGTGAAAAATAAATGGTCGCAATAGAAGTAATTCCTGAAATGGTAACCCTGTTGTATGAAAACATTGTGCGTTGTGTTAAGTAATGCCCAGATGCTAACATTCATTTACCATAAGTTCCTGTATTTTCATGTAAAGTCTGATTCAAAGGTGTATGTCTTAACTCTTTGGAGTAAAGCTGCCAAACAGGATTACAATATATGACCTTTAAATTGCTTACTAAAAGAAGTTTTTTAGTTTACACTGCTGATCGCAGAGGAACTGTACCACACCATAGAAAACCATAGAAAAGTCAGTGAAACAGCATTGTGCAGTGATATTCTGAAAAGAACAGGACATTAAGGTTGTACATTGTAGTTACTGCTCATTGGCACAAAGTTAAATATATTTTAACTCTTTTGTGTGTGCACATGTGTGATTGAGCCTGTGCTTTTTGGTCCACTGAACCATGAGAGATAATTTGCAAAGTCAACACTAAGTGCAACGTTCTAACTCTTCTTGTGATCATGAAAGTAAAGGGATTTCTGTCACAAGAAATGTGCCTAAGTGTCCAAATATGCAGAAATACATTTTCCTGAAGCTATGATTCTGTACAGGACTCCAAACCTCTAAATGACCTGTTAATGCATTGCACCTGTTTCACTTGTTGCAATGAAAAGTGATTGCATTTTAAACAAACCCTGACTCCAGTCTGAGAAGGCATTTGACATAGCATACTTTAGAGAAATCACTGGTAAGTTCAGAACACCTTAATGCAGGTGAAAAAAAAAATAATAAAATTATTTTCAGCACTAGTTTGGGTTTGAAAATGCTGTGGTTGATTTAGGTTACTGTTGGCAGACATAAGACCCGTGGGGTGTAAAGCCACCACAAGCTAGCCACCATGCCTCTCTCCTTCCTGAATCAATTCCACATTTAGGAAGCAGGCCGCACCACCTGAGGTTATCCTCCATGCTGGCTGATGGGCTGATTCTCGCCCTGTGGAGAAATGACAATCAAACTGTGGGAGATAACACAGAGGAAATGCTTACTCGAACTCTGTGTTTGGGTTCAACCTAAATCGGCTCCTAAGTACTTTTTTCCCAGTGCTGTGGGTTTTCTTTGGTACACATGTTGGTTGTTGAAATTATAGCTGAAAATATGGGTACAGCTAAGGGGATGGTAGGAATCAGAAGGATATTAAATGGACTTAAGTAAATAAGTAGGCAGTCTGCATGCTCTTGTCTGGAGGGAGGTTTGTCTAAGCGAAAGTAATCCTGTCTGAATTGTTTTCTCCTCTGTGGTTCAAAGCAGCTATTTCCTTACAAATAGGATAATTGCTTAGGAATTAAATCAAACAATATCTCCATTCATTCATGCTGGATTCTGGCTAAAACGTGCTTAATGCTGTTTCCACTGGAGAAAAAAGGTAAGACCTGGCTGTCGTAACACATTAAAACATGACAAAATGATGCCTCTCTTGCTGAAACAGTCTTTTACCTGTTGCGTTTGCTGTCTGGAAACCCTTTTCCCTCCAAAAATGTATTTAACTCATTAGTGATAACAGACACCTTTGGTTTTGTGCTCATATAGTATTGTGCATGACAGCAAATGTTTAGCACTGTTGCCTTCAGACAAAACTAAAGGTCCTGATTGTTGAAAGAAAGCTCTTTTAAGCTGTTGTTAGATGAATTGGACACTCCGATGGGATCAAAAGTCTCTCAGTGGTGCTATATTTTCCTGTGTGTCTTTCTCTGGCTTTAATGGGAGTGTTTGAAGTCAAACCCCTTCAATGGTGAGATGAGTGCATCCAGAGGGCTCTGAAGTGATGTGTCACACTTTCATCTTTTACCTTCTTTCTATTGGACATACATAGGTTTGTCATGACAGGAGTGCAATGAGGCCTGGTCACATCCTATATGTACATAGATGAAATCAGATTTTTTTCTGTATACATAGTTGCATTGGATATTTTATTAATCTATTGTGCTGAACTAGAAATGTACCCAGAAATCTGGTCACTAGATTTTAATACCTCTAACCTGTAGCACACACTCTCTCTTCTCCAGCCACTTCATTATAATATCCAGTGCATTACATAATAATTGTTTGATAAGTGGTTTGGGTTTCATCTATTTTATTCTACCGCCCACAGTTTGTTGCCTTTTCTTCTGTTGCCTTTTTCTGATAATATGTCTTTTACTGTTGCAGCTGTGAGCTCGGGGGAATTAACAGGCAAATAAAATGCCCTTCCAATTAGGATTGAGTTTCAGTGCATTTGTCTCAGTAATGAAATGAATATAATGGTGTAGTTCTCTCAAAATACATCAAAATACATCAACTGTGCACTGTGGACCTTTTGGCTGGAAAGCCTTTTTGGGATTGCGACCTGAACGCTGACTGGGGGGTTTACTGCACTAGTAGGTTGGAGCGGTTATATAAAGCAGTGGTGGGGTTTCCATGAAAAATATGTTGAACCTCATGCCAGTGAAGCCTTTTTGAGGAGGTTTATGGCTTTATGTACTGAAAGAGACATGAATATGTACACCCTCAGGACCAGAGGGAAAAAAAACACAGAATCGCATAAACCAACATCGCTCCAAACTAACCATAACCCAGAAAATATTCAGCACATAATAAAGTGGTTCTTTAACTACACCATTGTTTTTTTTCCATGTTGATGAGTAAGATGAGTGAGTAAGCACGTGAGCATGTCCTCTTGGCTGTAGTCTGTGTCAGCTACTGTAGGCAGCTAAAATTTTTGGAAAATTTGATACTATTTGTATGCATGTGCTCCAGTCATGTCCCAGGAAAGTCCCAGAAATATTTTCAGACTTTTCTTATTAGGTCCTCCTTTGTTTCGCTTGTGTGACTATAGATTATGTTTGTCTGTTAATAATGATATTTATACACAAGCAATTTCTTTGTAATTCTGAAATTATATGTTAATGTTAAATATGCATTGGAGAACCAGTCCCCTGTTCCTGGGCATATCCTTACTTTACTTGTAAAAATCCAGATTTTCTGTATTAATTCTGGAAACTTCATTTTAATTTTGTGTTTGCTCAAAAGCCACACAACCACCATTATTATGATCAAAAAAGATGAGTTTGATCAGAACTTAGTGTTCAACTAATTCAGGAACTCAAGTACATCTGTGTAACTTTAGGTGACTAACACATTGTCTTGAGCACCCACCAAAGTAACAACTGCCATAACTGCTGCAACCCAGCACATGCATGACAGAGGATTTGAAAGACTCCCCTATGACTGATGGAAAGAGCACGTAGGAGAGGAGGGAGAAGAGGAGAGACGAGTATATGGAGGAGGGGATAAGAGGTATGCCTGGGCTCTGCGACCTGTTTGTTTCTGTTCAGTGTTGAAAGACTATCCTTTCATCTCTGCTCGTATACTGGTGTCTGTCGTCACACAAAGGGAAGCCGACTGAATTTTACGTTGCTGAGGTTTACAGAGAATTATGAGGAGACCCGCTGTTCTTTGAGTGGTCTGATTGATAACACCTTCAGAGATCTTTGTCTGTGGTGAGATGTAGAGATCTGAGTCAGTCATGTCAGAGGTGAGATTGTAGCAAGAACTCCACAACGTGCAGAACAGATTTCAGATAATACTGTGCATCACTGATGATTCATAAAATTTTAGGAATGGACAAATGTGTTTCTGATTACATTCTGATTAACCATATTGTGACCTTTGAATACCAATGATAGAATTTAAAAGAGTTATTCTGAGAGAACCATTTTTTTATGTTATTGCACTGCCATAGCCCCTTTAAGCGTTGCCTTAATTTAAATCGAGTACTGTGCAATAGAAGCAACAGCAGATGAAGGCTGTAATTTTAACGAGAATGGAGAAGGCAATTGGTCTTCTGCAGGTTAGGGTTAAATTATAACTACAATGTTGAGAACAGACACTAAATAAACTGTATTACATTCCAGTCGATCAAGTTTCTTAATCACATCTGTGACTTGTCAAAATTGTTTAATGTACACATCAGTTTGACCATTGTTAGTGCACGCTAAGTTAGTTTTCTGATTCTATCGTGTATTAATTACACATTCGCTGTCCAGGGTGCTGAATTATGTGCTAATAGCTCACACTGTATGTTTAACTAATGCTAAGGAGAGGCAGAGATCAACATCTGCCACGCCACCAAATGTCACTGACACTGTAGCGAATCGCATCGTGTTCTAACAGCATGCGGTGTTTTTGGGCATCGCCTCATGTTTCTTACATACGTTCCAAGTAATTTGTGTGACGTTTGACTAAGAAAACAACCTTTTTCTGGGCTGGAACAAAACACTGATTCTTCTTAAACTTCAAACTACAATATTCTGCTTAGATGTGTTGTGATATACTGATATTAACAATAACCATTAAATCTAAAAATTAAAAATTGATATAACTGATATAATTGATTTTTTTTTTTTTTTACTATGTGCATTATTAAAGGCAATACTGAATAACAAAGCATTTTTTTGTTTTGTTTTCATGTTCTCTATATACTTTGCTGGTGTTATTACATTCTGGTAATGGTGTTTATTCTCACTGCATATGTCAGGTGTGACCACCACCCTTCACCCAACTCACTTTGCCCCCCATGCCCCTAATACTCTAAATATATCAGATAAAAATAATAAAATATGAATAAACATGGAGCTGTTTAGATAAACATATTCACACAGCTACAGGTTCCTTGAGCTCGGAGGTTTTATTAGAGAAACACTTGTACCAAACAGGAATGTGTATTAAAAAAGGTGTTTGTTTTTATAGTTTCTTACAGCTGGATATGTGCAGATCTGCACGGCTCCTCAGTCACCCTGTAGACCTGTTCGTTCACAATTGGATGCATTGTTCTGGAAGATTCTTCTTATCAGTTAAAGGTTAGGCTGCTCTGTTGAGCTGTGGCAGGCAGCAGCCCTGCTGCAGGTTGTGGTCCAGCTCCAGAGAAATGTACACTAAGTGCAGTCACCATGAAAGCTTTGCACATAGCTCACCATGTGGATGGTGGAGGATCTGCTTGCAGGTGTAGATGAGATCTCTGTGCATTTGTATCTGACAGCTGTTTGTCTGCATTTGTGAATTGGGTAACAGTGGTGGTTGAGGAGCAGGGCTATTGGGTCGGATGACTTGGATAAACATGGTTACAAATAAACATGGTCATCACTGTGTGCAATGCCTACGTCAGTATAGTTTTCAAACTCATTCATGTTTTGTAGTGATGCTAAATGCTGTAAGCATGGGAAAGTTTGGGAAAGTTTGACTGCCTTGATTCCTTCTGTTTTTTCCAGGAAGCAAATAATACACTGCTCAAAAAAATTGAAGGAACACTTTTTAGTCAGAGCACAGCATCAATTCAATTAAACTTCTGGGATATTGATCTGGTCAGTTAAGTAGCAGAGGGGGTTGTTAATCAGTTTCAGCTGCTTTCAGTTTCAGGTGAACTAGGGGGGCAAAAATGAGACAACCCCCAAAACAGGAATGGTTTTACTGGTTTTCTGACTGTTTTTTCACTAGTTTTGCATTTGGCTATGGTCAGTGTCACTACTGGTAGCCTGAGGTGATACCTGGACCCTACAGAGGTTGCACAGGTAGTCCAACTCCTCCAGGATGGCACATCAATACGTTGCCAGAAGGTTTGCTGTGTCTCCCAGCACAGTCTCAAGAGCATGGAGGAGATTCCAGGAGACAGGCTCTAGGAGAGCTGGACAGGGCCATGGAAGGTCTTTAACCCATCAGCAAGACCATTATCTGCTCCTTTGTGCAAGAAGGAACAGAATGAGCACTGCCAGAGCCCTACAGAATGACCTCCAGCAGGCCACTGGCGTGAATGTCTCTGACCAAACAATTAGAAACACACTTCGATAGAGTCGCCTGAGTGCCCGACATCCGCTAGTGGACCCTGTGTTCACTGCCCGGCACTGTGGAGTCTATTGGCAGGTCCACTGGTGCTCTGTGCTTTTTGCAGATGAGAACAGGTTCATCCTGAGCACATGTGATAGACGTGAAAGGGTCTGGAGAAGCCGTGGAGAATGTTATGCTGCCTATAACATCGTTCATTCGTTGGTGGTGGGTCAGTGATGGTCTGGGGAGGCATATCCATGAAGGGACGCACAGACTTCTACAGGCTAGACAACGGCACCCTGACTGCCATTAGGTATTGGGATGAAATCCTTGGACCCATTGTAAGAGCCTATGCTGGTGCAGTGGGTCCTGGGTTCCTCCTGGTGCACGACAATGCGCGGCCTCATGTGGTGAGAGTAAGCAGGCAGGTCCTGGAGGATGAAGGAATTGATATCATTGACTGGCCCCCAAGCTCCCCTGACCTAAATCCAATAGAACACCTCTGGGACGTTATGTTTCGGTCCATCCGATACCGCGAGGTTGCACCTCAGACTGTCCAGAAGCTCAGTGATGCCCTGGTCCAGATCTGTGATGAGATCCCCCAGGACACCATCTGTTGTCTGATTAGGAGCATGCCCCAATGTTGTCAGGCATGCATACAAGCACGGGGGGGGGCATACAAACTACTGAGCAGCATGTCGTTGAGTTGCTGCAATGAAATTGTGGCAAAATGGACTAACCTGTCGCATCACTTTGTCTTTTTGATTTTCAGGGTGTCTTTGAATTCAGCCCTCTGTAGGTTGATAATTTTCATTTCCATCAACAATGTGGCATCCTTTCATTCCAAACACATTACCTAGTCCATATCAGTATAGATATCCAGCATGATTTTTTTCCCATTGAGATCTAACATGTTTTGAAAGTGTGCTTTAATTATTTTGAGCAGTGTATATAGATATAGGCTAGCCTACCAGACACAACAAAGGGGGGAATACCTGCACAAACAATAACAATTGTAACAACCTTAAAAAAAAAATTTAATGTCACATAACAAGTCAACAAATATATTTTACAAGAAAGATTAACTTATCATATTACATATGATCACATTTTCAAAAACCAAAATTCTTTCTGTACTTTCTCACTGACATGTCACCTGCTTTCATTTCCCTGCTGTGGCATTCTTCTATTTCCTGCTCGTCTTGTATAACAAGAACTCTCAACCAGCTAACCAGCTCAGAGGAAACACAAAAAGTAAGTATTATAAGCAAATGAAAGAAACATAAGACATAATTGTTTACTAAATGTGTGTACCCATATTAGAAAACAACTTTCCCAAATAGGAGTAGTATATGAAAGCAAAACCACATGCAATTTTATTATTTGAATATGTAAAAGATTATTAACTAATCAAAAGAAACACTACTTTACTTTTTTGAAAGATGGGATTGATAGCATATTGACTGATAATGTGATAAAAGTATATAATTTTAATAATGTAATTTTAAAAAATTGTTACAATGTCATTCCATCAATCTATCCTTTTGCCCATCAGTCATCAGTTGTTGATTATTTAGTTCTGAAAAATTTCCATAAAGCTGTAAGAAATTTTTTGTTTTGACAAAACAAGAACATTTATTAGATTAAAAAAACTCTTATCCTTCATTTGGAACAAACTGTCAACCTTTTGCAAAAATTGTCTTTCTTTTGTTGTATTTATCTGTCCTTAAACTTTTTTTTTTTTTTTTAGAATAAATGCGTGCTTTTATAGTAATACAAAGAATTATTATCTGATAAAATCCAAGCAAAGTAAAGGGAAAAAAATCCTTACAAGGTCACTTATTCTTGGTGTTTAGCTGTATTCACTTTTTTCATTTTGTCCACTTCCACTTTTCTTTCTGTTTCCTGCACAGGATTATTACTGACTGTATTACTAGTATGCCTCACTCTATTTTACCCTCGAGGCATTGTACAAACTTCAAAAGGTGTATTGGAAAAATCATTTAACTTTCATTCTGTTTAACAGAAGTTTTGCGCCTCTGGCAAAGATTTTTTTTTCTTTTTTTAGCTGGTGAGGAGTGAATGTGAAAACTGAACTTTTGAGCTTTGTGCCATAACAAATGAAAACAGCTACAGTTAAAAAAAAAAAAAAAGAAGTAAAATTCCAAAGCAAACCACTGGACCAGAGCAGTGTGTGTGTACGAGAGAGAGTTTGCTTTAAAGGCTGAATGAACGAATGTAGTTCAAGGATGCATAGAAGTGTCCTCTTATTAATGTACTATGAAAATTGTTTATAATACAAATAACAAGCAATAGGCAAGCATTCATTTCTCTTTACACTGCATGCCAACAGTCATAGAAACACTTCATGTTAATGTGTTTTTCCATTTCTTTGGTCTCCTTTATTGATTTCTATATTTTGACTTGAGCTTCAGTGTTTACATGTTTGCAAATCCTTCACAATTCATTTAATTATAATCTTGCAGTATTCATGCTTGTGAAATATCTACCATCCTTGGCAATCCCAGCAGTCTATTGAAGATGAGCTTCTGCTTTGCCACCCTGTCAACCACGAGACAGAGTGCCACAAAGCCACCTGTCAGTGGTCCGTTAAGCAAAGCTCCAGGCTGACCAAGGACTGACCGGGAGCATCTGTGCCACTGTTTGTGTCTAATACGCTAATGAGAGCTGTCAAGCTGTCAAATGCACTCCCGTTGCCCTCCGGCACTAACAATGGCACCTTCAATTTGCCTGTCTTGAGTGACATTAACAAACGCAGCCACAAAGAGAACAGACGTGTGCCTGCAATACACTGCACTGACATGTTCACAAACAAAGAAAAAAAAGGCACACACAAATACATCCGAAACACATATACAGAAGGATAAAAAGAGTGGGAGACAGAGAGGGATTTGTTATATTTAATAATGTAGTTATGTTTTTCACCTGCTGTTCCTCGTGTTAAGTCCTGTTTCTCTGGCTGCCAATAGAGGCCAGTGTTGCTCAGTCACTGAAATGGAAGTTCCTCTCTATTTCAACAGCATTAAACAAGGCAAGAAAGATCCAACAGTGCATTTATCCCAGATTAAAGCCATTAAGAAAAAAATAAGTCATCCCCTGCAGTTTCACTAATTTCACATGAGTATTCCTGATTGATTCCATGAGCCAGGCTATGCAAACCTTTGCCGCCCAATGAAACGAGCAGTAGACTCCAGTCAGTGGAAGACAGTGTGTGTGTGTGTGTGTGAGAGAGAGAGAGGTCTTAAGGCGCTCCACTCTAAACCTGCCAAGCATCCATCAAGCTCACTCTGGCTCCTCTCAGCTCACTTAACATGTTTCCCCCTGCAGTATTCTGGGGCTCTGACCTTGTTCCACAACAACAAAATCTTCCTGGTGAAAAAATGAAATATATATGTATGAAATGGGAAAAATGGTTGGTCTTTGGGGTGTTGGCTGGAACCCTGACTTTCTGTACTGTCAGTAAATAGGTAATAAGTTGATCATGAAAGACTATCAGCACTACCTGTCCACACAGAAGCACTGGTACTGTGCTTCTGATCTTTCATTTTAGAAAAAAAAAAAAAAAAAGATTGCATGGAAACGTGATGCTCTTTTAATTATTTTAAAACCTGCAGTATTCCATCAATTTGCATAGAAAGTCTTTGCATACAAAAGAAGCATATTAATAATAACAAGACATAAGACGTAATAACAAGGTGTCAATCTGCCACATGATCTTAGGCACCAACAATAAATCCTGCCTTGACGACAATAAGGCCCCAAACTTAATTAAAATTAAACATTGATACCGGATCTGAAAAAAAAACCCCAAAACTTTTTAATTCTAACGTTTTTTTCCCCTCTTGCCTCCCATTGTGAAAATGCCCAGTTTTGATAAGATAACTGTTTCCAGCATATCCAGCATAATAAATAATGTAATTATCTTTCATTATTTTGTAGTAGTTACATAACATACAAAATTATCAGTTTGAATACTTTATATGCAGATGATAAGGATTTTTTTCCCTTGAAAACAACAAATCAGTGACGAACATTTTTAAACCAGGTCAAAACCTGTGAGCACATGGTTTGTAGAGATACAGCATACTGACAGCATTTAAAATTAAATACATGAGACATCATGGTTAAATTTAGATTTTTCAAGTAATGAACCGAATTCACTTGATATTCAGGGCTTATTTGCACTGCTCATCTTTAGTGTAAGACTAAATAGCATTATGCACAGTGCTACAGTGGCAGAATACTAAGATTTTATTTGGTCAAACATGCATGTTTCCACATGTCAGGCAGTAATTGTGTGCAATGTGTGTAAATTTAATATAAGATAACATAAGGCAGAAAATAGCATAAATGATATAATAAATTCTACCAAATGTTATATGTTTTGTTTTCTTTGTCTTTTCTTCCCCAGTATATTTAGTGCCATTATTTGCATGCATGCAGGTTTATTTTTGATTGGTGCACTGCAGTATGTACATAGTGTTGTTTGAAAAACTGAACTGACAACATGCAAAAAAACTCAAATTTATAAAAAATTTAATTTATTTAATTTTTAATTATTTAATAAACCTTGCTTCCGTCACAGTCACTGTCACTGCTTTTTCTTCCTTTTTGACTTTTGCAGATGATTTCTCTTGTGCATGGCGTATAACCTGGTAAAGGTACAAAAAAGCACTGCCGTTTTTTTCATACACTTGTTCCACTTTCTTTCTGCACTTATGGGGAATGCAGACTTTTTGTGGGTTTACCATCCCTAAAACATTACTCATGTTATTCCTTTGAGGGTGGTTGACTTCCCTTAGTATGTAAAGGACCATGCACAGTATAATGATGTTAAGTAAGGAATAACAATGAATCCCTGGTCAGAGAACGATTAAATATTAACATCAAAAGAAAAACAGCATTTACAACAAACACCAGCATTTGAATGTGACAAATCAAATAAAAAAAAAAACAACTCATTTATAATGTTTATAAATCCAAAACGAAAGCTTAAAGTGAAGCTATGGAACTGTGGAATCATAAAAACTGTTATCAACTGGAACTCCCCCAATCCACCCTGCTATCACTTTCACCTGGGGAGAGAAGGTGGGTGTTGTGGGAGTCTGATTCTTTGGAGAGCCTGAGCCTGCGCCTGCCAGGAGCTGACAGATCGTTTTTATTCTGCCAGAGATCAGACTCTTTATCTGGGCAAGAGAAAAGGAAGTGAATGCCTGGTGAAACACAGGTGGAACTGTCACACACCTCCTTTGGCACAGATTTTGATCGATTTGCCTTGTTTAGGTTGGTTTGCAGTGATTGGAGTGCTTGACATACGGTGGGGACAGGTGCATCAGAGACAACGTGGGTGAAAAGCATCTGCGCAGGGCTCATCTTTGCCCTCCAAATGGTTGTTGGTTGACATTCAAAATTCACTCATGAAATATATTAGTATCATCTGCGCCATGACTCATGAACTGCTAATGGCTTACCGTAGCTCACAAACCTAGTTAAGCTCGCCGCTCAGTTTCGATTTCACTAATAGACAATGGAAGTCTGAGCGAATCCTAAATATTCTCAGCATTACACATGTAAACAGAGCTGGCAATTAAGCTCCCCTTCCTGTAATTTGTTAACATTGATGCTGACAAATATGAGAAAATAATTTAAAAATTCTAACTAACATGCAAATTTAATACTTGATCCGTGTTTATCTGTTCAGTGTAAAGGACTCAGACACAAGGCAAACGGTTTCCAGCTGCAACAGCATACTTCAAAGAGTCCAGGATCGTTGTAATTAAAGCGGGCAAAGGATTCATTATTATGCTCATAAATCTCCCCTTGATTTCCCCTTGCTCAACACAAACTGGCACAGTTGTTGCTCCATTGCCTCATTGGCAAGCACTGGTGCCTCACAGCAAAATATTGAACCACAGCGTAACTACAGTAGTTTTGCTCCTCTGTTACTGTAATACTGTAATGAATAATATGGATGTTCATACAAGTGGATTTCTAGTTTCCTGCATTTACCCTAATGAGAACCTGAAAGTGGAGGTGTATAAGTAGCTTTCAAGACAAAAATTATCAGCTGGAAATATTTGACACATGTGCCCTGACATATCATGTTGAAAAAGAATTAGCAGCCATGGCACTTTCATATTTTATCCACAGGCACACGCGTATAAGTATTGTTTACTTACTTTGCACAGTTAAGTCAAACTGGGAATAATGGTGTTTTGGTTCTAGCCCTTATATCAGGATGGTGCTATAGTGTTATAGCCTATTACATATTTGTGATATATAACTAGAAATACCGACCTAACAAAGAAAACATTTGGTCAGCATTTACTCTTCTATTTATGTTAATTTGCTGCCTACATTCATCATTTTAAATGTTCACTCAGTGGCTCGGAGTTTTTTCATCCTTAGGGCCTGATGGATTGTTGACCTTCACCAGTGACTCTCTGTCACTGCGGATGTCTGCAGCATCCATTCGATGCAGGGGAACTTTCCGAGAGGGCACATGGGGGCACTGAGTCATCCAGCCAGTGTAAGCACTGTGTTGCTTGACTGGGAAAGACACAAATATTTGATGAGTCCCCCTGCTCGCACTGTGTTAAAGATGCACCGTGTCCAACACAAACTCTGCAGCAGCTTCAGGACTGGTTTACTCTGAGCTGACTGTGATCAGTGATTGGAAAAAAAAAGACATACAGAAGCAAAGCTGAAATTTTGTGCAAACATTTTCTACTCAAAAAACAGGGAAGTTCAAGTCTGGGTTCATCTGCTAGACTAAACATTAAAGATAAATAAGAAAAAAACTATCCAAGTGGGAGCTATTTCAACAGCCACTTTGTCTATGTCATAGAAATACTTTGTCCATATCAGAAGATACAATCCCTGTATAAGTCCAAATATCCCTGCCTAATGTATAACTCATATATATGCTCAGAAAAGGTTGATTAGTCGGGCATAAAATTGCAGCAAATATGCTGTAAATCTGGCCAGCTTTACCATTGCTCCGCTCATGCTCTGATGTTCTTCAAGTATCAGCCACTTGCCCTAATGGATGACATGTGTAATCACATTATAAGTCTGTCCGGCCCTCTATCAAAATCCTGGCTTTGGGTCTGCTGCTGTAATGTGTCTAATACTATTCAAAAAGCAAAGTAGAAAATAACAATAGACCTAATTCACATGCTTAACCTCTCTATGCTGTAACCAATGGCACATATACAGTATTTATTTATCAGTATTCAGGCAATTGCATGGTGGTCTTACCCCAACCCAGTGAGCCAAAGCTGATATAATAAAGTGTGAAATAATTTAGACTAAGCATTCTAAAAGCTTTTTAACATGCTGTGGGGCAGAAGCAGCTTTGCAAAAAGGAACAGATCAAGACCACAGCATTAGGATGAGGCAAAGTCCTTATCTGGTAACAGGGAGGAGAAATAGGAGAAAAGAAAGAAATTCACACCCATATTCCAAACCTATGCTGTATTTCATTTCACACAATTATGCCCAACTATTTGCCTGCAGTTACATTCATTGAAAATCCATCCCTGCGTTAATGGAATTATAATGATGTAGTGTATGCCGTGGCACCTAATCAAACGGAATTGATTTAAGTTGCTTTTTGGCCCAGGGCCCTTGCAGCTCAAGGGGTCCATGTGTGTCTTCTGTTTCTTTGACAGCCTTTGGCTTTGGGGAACAGACTTGATAGAATGAGGACTATGTGTGTACCTGCACATGTATGTATCAGCATTTTTAATTTCAGTGATGTACAGTATGCTTTTGGATAGCATCAGAGTTGAGTAACAAGTCAATGTAATACCAGTAAAAGTAAGGAAATAAAACGACCAGGGTAGCAGTTGTAAGGCTGTAGTTACTTTAACACACTGGTACTTTAACCCTTGTGTGGTATTTGGATCAAATTGGCCCGTTTCAAATTTTTACAAGAAGAAAAATGGTACAAGTGTAATTTTCTTCTACCTGAAACTCACTGGCCTTAGCTTATTTACTGCGATAAACCTTTTCAAGCACACATGCTACTATACCCCACACGTTTGCATCCTTCATATGGTCTTTGGGTCAGTTTGACCTGCATACACAGAGACACACAGAAACATGCCCATGCACACACACACACACACACACACACACACACACACACACACACACACACACACACACACACACACACAGAGATGGTTATAAAACACACAAAAAGATATGTCCTGTGACACCTACATGCATCTATATTTAATGAAGTATATTTATTGAGATAAAGTATGTTGGGCAACACTTCTGTGCAGATATGTACAGACATTTAAGTTAAAAAAAAAAAGAAGCAATTTAAAAACAGCTTTATGGTTTGTCTACTCAAGTTTTGATGGAGGCTTACATTTGTTAGGCTGAGACGGCGGATGGTGTAATCTGGATAGTGGTCCTCTGAGTTCAGCTTCACAATAAACTCCTCGTAGATCTCAGTCTCTCGGTCAGGAGATGGCCAGTACTGAGCACACTTGACCTGTGAAACAACATGAGAGGAGAGAGGGTGACTGTCACTGGGTAACATGTGAAGAATGAGAATGGAGCATTTTATTTCCAAAGAACACACAGCTAAAGATTTAAATAAAACAAGTAAAAAAAATGCTCCAAGAAAGGATATTTCTCTATGTACGTGTACTCGCCTATATTTGATACCATGTATGTGGCAGAGAAGCTGTGAGTTTCAAAGTGAAGTCCAGAATCAAGTCAGTAATTGACTGTAAAATTCTTTTTTATGCTATCACACAGAGGACCATTTCAACAAATCATTTTAACAACACAATGCTCTGCAACAAGAACATTAAAACATGTTTAAGGGTTTGAAAGTTCTGAACTGAAGAAGCCTTTTGGTGAAAGGCAAAACGTCTTCAAACAACTTAAAGAAGTCCAGTTGCCTTCTTTCAAACCCTTAGACTACCATGTCCTGGATGACTGAGAACCTACACAGACATTAAAACATGTTCTTACCCTGTTTCCCTCTTCACACCTTGTTACCATGACAATAATTGAGGATTGTTGTTCCCAGATCATCCTCCAGAAGTCATTTATAGTTTCATCCTTTGGTCCTACAACACACACAGTATACATGTTCCATACTACATACAGCAATTCAGTGCAACTGCATAAAGAATGAGAGCATGACTTTACCTTGGGCTGCAATGTACTTTTTGGACTCCTTGTACCCCTGCAGGAAGAAGAGAAGTGATGTTTGAATGGATGTGTTATGTCAAAGAGACATCATGAACCTTATGTGTGTTATACCCTAAAAAGCTTTGATGTGATTTGATGTAGAATATGCATTTATCCTAAACTGTCCATACAATCACTTTTATATTTTTACATTTAATGATAATGATGTTATTCTCATGACTGCAGTAGTAGTAAAGGTAGTATAAGCTGGGCAATTTTACATACATCGATGAAGCTGGCGTTGATGTAGTCACATCCTGCCTCTCCATTTCCTGTGGTTAGCTGGACACGGTTATAATCATCTGATTCAAAAAAAAAAGAAAAAAGAACCCGTATGTGTGTGTGTTTATATATATATATATATATATATATATATATATATATATATATATATATATATATATATATATATACATATATATATATATAAATAAAACCATCACAGTAGAGACATCTAAAAAAGACTCTCAAATATGAAGAGTTGGACAGCACCAGGCCCTGACATGATTCACACCTACTGGCTAAAGAAGTTA
>VUQS01075595.1:0-11820 GCA_015108495.1 Heterochromis multidens
CTAAAACTACAAAATTTCACAGCAAAATTATTTTGTTTCAGTAGAACAACTTTATTAAATTCACAAGGGTAAGCTAAACTGACACACATTTTTAACATAGATTCCAGTGCATGTTGTTCACAGTGCTGCATTCAGTGTGTTACATTTCACCAACCAAGATATGAGTAGTCCATGTCCATGTCCATGTCCATGTGACTGTTTGCTTGTTGAATCTGTATATACTTCTAAAAACTTAAGTACAGAAGTTATTTTGTTGGAAATGCTAATTACATCACTTCTGTCACACAATTAAAACATGACAGATCAGCACTTCTTTTGGCTGCTTTTCTTCAGGGGTTGCCACAGCGGATCATCTGTCTCCATCTCCCCCTGTCCCAAGCATCCTCCTCTTTCACACCAACCCTCTTCCATGTCCCCCTACACTATATCCATGAATCTTCTCAGTGGTCTTTCTTTTTTCCTCCTGCCTGACTAATCTTGCTTCTCTAACTTTGTCTCCAAACTGTCCCTCTAATGTATTCATTTCTAATCTTGTCCTTCTGGTCACTCCCAACAAAAATCTTGGCATTTTCAGCTCTGACTCCTGTCTTTTTGTCAGTGCCACCATCTCCAAACTGTACATCATAGCAGGTCTCACTACCATCTTGTAAACCTTCCCTTTCACTCTAGCTTCTATCAGTCTGTCACAAATCACCCCTGATACTGGTCTCCACCCACTCCACCTTGCCTGCACTCTCTTCTTGACCTCTCTTGTGCACTGTCCTTTGCTTTGGATGGTTGACACCAGGTATTTAAACTCATCTACCCACACCACCTCTACTCCTTGCATCTTCGCTGTTACACCTGTTTCCCTCTCATTCACACACATGTATTCTGTATTGCTTCTACTGACTTTCATTCCCCTACCTCTCCAGGCTCTCTTCCACCTGCTCCTTACTTCTCCATCAACACTCTCAAAGCAAACACTGTGTCTGTAGTGCTCTTTCTCAGCATGAAGCCATACTGCTACTCACTGATCGTCACCTCTCTTCTTAACCTAGCTTCAACAACTCTTTCCCATAGCTTCATGGTAAGGCTCATCACCTTTATCCCTCTGTAATTACGACAGCTCTGTCAAAAAGTCCATTGACCTCTCTCCAAGACATCTCAATACCTCCACCTCATCTAGACCAACCACCTTTCCACTCTTCATCCTCTTCATAGCTGCCCTCATTTCCTCCTTACTAATCCTCTGCACTTCCTGATTCATTAATTGTCCTCCATCGACTAACTAATTGTCTCCTGTCTCTTTCAGATTGCACCTTTTGCATAAGATATAGTCTACCTGTGTCCACCTTCCTCCACTCCTACATGTCACTCTATGTTCCTCCCTCTTCTCGAAGTACATGTTCACCAGAGCCATTTCCATGCAGATCAGTGTGGGCTAAATAATTAAATATTGATGTGCATTTTTGTGATAAATAATATGATAGTGAGTGTAGATTTTCAAATTCATAAATGCAAATGTTGGCACTACTATAGCTCATCTGGTTGAGCTGGTGACCTTTATAGTAAAGGTTGGAGTCCTTGTTGGAGATGTCTGAGTTTGCGTATGCCCCAGACAATATCCTGCGTGTTATTCATCTTTACTCTCTCCATACTTTCCAGTCTACTCTCCACTGTCCTGTCAAATAAATGCTTAAAAAATGCATTTATTTGTGGCTGTTTATGTAGCTATAGGCTGTTCTGGTTCCTCACATCTGCCACTTTTCTGTCACTACAATGAATGATGGCGTACAATGCTTGGGTATAAGCATCGGCTTCATGATGCTTGTGACCATCATGAGGCATTATGGGATACTTTGAGTGCACTAAATAAGGTATAGGTATATAATACTAACTTTACATTTGGACAATAGTACAAAAGGGACAACCCAATATATATTTGATTTGGGACACTGCCCCTGTGTAAATTTACAAGTCCAATTCCAAAAAAGTTGGGACACTGTGTAAAATGTAAATAAAAACAGAATGCAATGATTTGCAAATCTGATAAACCCATGTTTTATTCACAATAGAACAAAGAAAATATATCAAATGTTTAAACTGAGAAAATTTAGAATTTTAAGAAAAAAATTAAGTAATTTTGAATTTGATGGCAGCAACACGTTTTTAAAAAAGTTGGTACAGTGCCATGTTTACTGCTGTGGAGTACCCCCTGGAGCTCCAGTTGCTGGACTTTTGAGAGAGGATTGTTCTCTCATTCTTGTCTCATATAAGATTTCAGCTGCTCAACAGTTTGGGTTTTCTCTCTCATATTTTTCATTTCATGATGCAACAAATGTTTTCAGTTGATTAAAGGTCTGGACTGCAGGCAGGCCAGTTCAGCACCCAGACTCTTCTACTATGTAGCCACGCTGTTTAATAGCTGCAGTATGAGGTTTAGCATTGTCTTGCTGAAATATGCAAGGCCTCCCAGAAAAAGACATCATATGGATGGGATTATATGTTGTTGTAAAACCTGTATATACCTTTCAGCACAGATGGTGCCTTTCCAGATGTGCATTTGGCCAATTCCATAGGCACTAATGCACCACCATAACATCAGAGATGCAGACTTTTGAACTGAGCGCTGATAACAAGCCAATGGTCTCTCTCCTCTTTAGTCAAGAGGATGCTGTGTCCATGTTTTTCAAATAGAATTTCAAATTTCAATTTATCTGACCACAGAACAGTTTTGCACTTTGCCTCAGTCCATTTTAAATTAGCTTTGGCCCAGAGAAGATGGAGGCATTTCTGGATCATGTTTGCATCATAGAGCTTTAACCTGCATTTATGGATAGCACATTGTACTGTGTTCACACACCGTGATTTCTGGAATTGCTCCTGAGCCCATGCAGTGATTTCCATGACAGAATCATGCCTGTTTTTAATGCAGTGCTGCCTGAGGGCCTGAAGATATCATCCAATATTGACTAAATATTGATGCCTTGTCCACAGAGAATTCTCCAGATTCTCTGAATTTCTTTGATGATATTATGTATTGCAGATGATGAGACAGTATTCACAGTTTTTACATTGAGGAACAATATTCTGAAATTGTTCCACAATTTGTAGACAGTTTGTTACAGATTGGTGAACCTCTGCCCATCTTTAATACTGAGATACTCTGCCTCTCTAAGATGCTCTTTTTTATCCAATCATATTACTAACCTGCTGCCAATCAACCTAATTAGTTGTTAAATGTTCCTATAACAGTTTTTAGTACCACTTACTTTTCCAGTCTTTTGTTGCCCTCTCCCAACTTTTTTGAAACATGTTGCTGATATCAAATTCAAAATGAGCTAATATTTTTTCATGAAATAGTAAAATGTTTCAAGTTAAACATTTGATATGTTTTTTATGTTCTGTGTTTCTGTGGTGAATGAAATATGGGTTTATGACATTTGCAGATTATTGCATCCTGTCTTTTTTACATTTTACAGAGTGTCCCAACTTTTTTGAAATTGTGGCTATAAGATGATGACTCACGATGACAGGTCTGCCTTTTCTTTAGGGCAATGCTAGATTGGTAGCCAGTGGCAAGGATGCTCTGCTGTCATTGGAGGTTATAGTTAGGGTAGGTCAGACAGTCATCGTTTTGAAGTAGTAAAACAACTGTTACCTTTTGATATATCAGTTGACCAATTTACTTGATCTTTGTTATCTAAAAACTTCAGATAACAAAGGGCTGAAGAAAACTGGAAAGTTCCTAAATGGTTGTCCCTAGAGCAAAACGTGCAGAGGACTTCTCATGGAAATGTGTCTAAAGTTGAAAGCTGAAATTTTCAAAAAGACTCAACCATGAAAATAAAAGAATAGTACACACTGAAGAGAGCATTATGAAATATCTTAAATGTGTGAATGATTTGGGCACAAATCCTTTTTGTACTTTGGACTTTGATTTTAGTTAAAAATCAGAGAAAGACATAAAAGAGATTCCCCCTCTTTAGTAGAGGTTCCCACTACTATGACCAAATTTCTCTTTAAAGTATGACAGCTTACCTTTACAGGGTGATACTGACTCACTTACTGTGGCATTTATCATTACATAAACAATTTGACTTTAATTCAATATATAGTCTGTATTAAGTACAAATCTTAAATGTTTAAAAGTGACTTCTTCATTTTCTAGCAAATAAGTTGATATAGGTTGTTTTAAGTTACCATAAAGCTTATTAGACCCTACAACTATTCAGTGGGGAAATGTAAGCACCAGATGATGCATGTAGGAACCATTTATGCAGACTAAGCTCTCCACACAGACCACACATGCAGACTTCCTCATCATGAGCGAGCTATCTTACCTTTCTCAAAGAATTCACAATCCTTCATGGCCTGGTCACAGTCAGAGTGTGTAAGCACATCTGTGGATGACCTGTTGACCTTGAGATGGAGAATTCCAATAGACATCACCATGTGCCTGAAGAGGAAATGCAAACATTTAAAGCGTATGCATGCACATTTTGACAATACATTTCACTGTAAGGTATGAAACCAAAGCATGCTAGAAGTGTTTTTTTCCCTTTCTTTTATTCATATCTAGTAATGTTTTTTACAGCAAAAAGAATAAAATTGTACATGATTACCAAAGAATTATTTTGTGGAAAATTTACATAAGTGACATGAAAGCAAAAAAAAACAACTAAAACTTACCTCTATTGATAAAAGCTTTGAATAAGCTCCTACTTGAAAGTTCAAAACTGCCTTCAAAACTTCTTGACCTCTTATATTCTTCAATATCTTCTAGCTCCAACAGTTCTCAAAACTTTAAAAATAAGTGTAGAGCTGAACACCGCGGCACGGTGACAGGACAACAGAAAGAAAAAAACTTCCTCTTTTCTTAAGAATGCTGTCGGAGTGGTTTTGTTGCCACTTTGTTGAGGAAGAGAAGAAGTCACAATGCTGTCCTTTCAGGGGTTAGAGGGAGAGCAAAACAAGGGAGGGGGGTCACACAAACCAAAATATAGCTAAGGGCTAAAACTCCATTGAGCATGTGTCATACATTTTTTTTTTGAAAAACCACTTATCTTCAGTGCTCTGTTCAGGAAAATACATGCCATTAAAGATGAACTATTTAAAACTAAAAAATTTATTTACAGCAGAAGAGTCAGAACATGCCTTCATCTAGAAGTAATTCAATAAATAGGCATGGTTTCCTGACAGCAAGAAGATCAAAGTAATAGCAGAGAGCCGTTGTGCCCCAGGCAACTCCAGCAGTCCCTCACACAGCTCCCCATTGTCCTGCCTTGTGACTGTAAGTGCATCCCTTCTCAGCCTACTCCTTTCATACCACTGTTTTCCTCAGTGAGAGGGCCACACCAAGCAAAATGCAGTAGCCAAAAGTCACAAGACTGCCTTGAGAGAAAGTTCCAAATCCCTCTTTTAATAAAAAAAATTATAAATAGTTATCTCCAGAAAATGTTTGAATGGGGTTTCTCCACTAATAATGACATGAGATCCACAACACATGCTTGATCCCAGCAAATAATAAATCCTCACCTGGATTTTGTCAGTTGAAGTCCGTTGAACGCTTGAAGAGGAGTAGACAGGTGGGTAGGTGCTGCAGTGATTTCCCTAAACAAACAGACACAGGAGAGCACCTGCAATTCAAATACCAGTCTGGCATGTAAAACGAAACCAAGTCATGTCTCCAAAACCTCCATTTGCCTGCATTTGAATGCAGCCAAGAGAGGTCAAGATGCTCTCTATAAGTCACTGGGGTGCTTTGGACAAAATAAGTCAAGTCAATTTACTTCATTTTTCTCTCAGGAAAAATATGACTATATCCCCTCTGTGTGGTCAGCTATCTGGTGTTGATAACAGCATAGAATAAGCAGCATAAAAGGAAAAGTCACTTTTTAAACATTTACAGTAAATAGGTGGTAGTTGAACTGGTTTTATTTTGAGCAAAGTTCTCTAACTGGAGCAGAAAAGGTCTGCCCTCATGTGGACAGAGACTGTAGATGCAGCAACTGGGGGGAAAAAAAAGAGAAGTATTACTTAGCATGAAGTGAGGGTCAACATTGCAGAGGAAGCATTTTGATTTGCATGACAGTTTGTGGCTTGAAGAGCTTGCAATAGCTACAATAACAGCTACTTACCTATGATCAGCCTGGTGTAGTCTGGATCGCTTCTGTTAATTTAGTAAATGATAGGAATTTTGTTTCCATCTCCATATTCTTTAACTTTATGTCACAAGGTCAGCTAGGCAGGAGGTTAGGCACTGTTACAAAATCGACCATCTTTTAAATTCTAAGAGGATCACGTTCATGCAGAAGACAAAAGGTCAAGCAAATACTGAAAGTTAAATGGACTGCTACTTCTATAGCACCTTTCTACTCATTTGTGCACTCAAATTGCCTCCTTTGAGTACTCAAACAAATGCTTTATTCACACACACATTCATACAGTACTTCTATGCCTAAGTGCTTTCTAATATTCACACACTCACACTCCGATGGATACATCGAGGTCAACACGGGGTCCAGTACCTTGCCCAAAGATACTTCAGCATGTGGACTGGAGGAGTCAGAAATCAATCAACCAACTTTCCAATTGGCAGACAACCCACTCTACCACCTGAGCCACAATCACCCCTATTGACAAGCAAGCTATTGCATGAACTATAGTCCTATGGTCACAGCTCTCAAAATCCACATCCCTCTCTAATGCCTCCAAAAGCTCATGCATATTCCATATAACACAGTATATCAGTATTGGTTCATTAGTATAAACACTTGTTCTGTTACAGAACACATGACAGAAAAAAAATGATGTTTGGTGTCATTTAAAAAGTGCATGACATATATGGATATGTGCATTTATGGAACAAGCCACTATGTCTCCTCTTGATATTTCTTAAGTTTATAATCCTCTTCTTGCCTCACCATCATCTTCTCTTCTCTGGTGACAAAAATAAATTGGAAAAGGACTTAAGTGTCAGGATCAGTTCCACTTGCACATGCACTTTTATGGGCCTTATTCTGTTCCAAGGGGTTTAAGAAATCCACAACACTAAAGCCATCCTAAAGAAATTATTTTCCCGGTGTGGATGATTCCTGTCTCCGGTGCTCAGTCTTCCCCAGCAGACAATACACACACATTAGATTTTAAACTTAAGTAGCACTGGCCCAAAAGATCATATATGGGTCAGTATTGTATATCAGTCTTGTACACAGACGCTGTGTAAATATCAATCACTAGGACCATTATTTTTACTTTATGTTGAGGCTCGGTTGATTACAAGTTTGTTTCTTTAAACTGCTTTAAACTGCAGGAAAGACCTCTCCGGCCATCTCCCCACTTGAGTGGTCAAGCCAAACATATCAACGTGCAGGTGTCAACAGACGCTGGAGTCCTAAGAAAGACTGAGACTTTGAAACGGTGCTTTAGGACGACACCAAACTTTCTCCTACCAGCTTTAACTTTCAAACCAATCGTGTCTTTGTGCTCGCGGTGGAGCATCCCTGACTGTCGCTCCACCGCGAGCTCATCCGATTGGCTGCTTTCACTGCACCTGTTCCACTCTGGCGCCAATCACGCGCTGCTGTCGGTGCGCCCCAAGATGGCGGCTTACAGTGTGCCGTAGTGTACATCATCACACTTGAAACCTGGATATCACTGTCACTCGGCCGTTTAAACTCATGAGGAGGCCGAGCAGAGAGAGCCGAGGGGGGCTGAGCTGCCGCCAGTGAAACACGGAAGCGGTTTCCGCATGGTTTCTTCGCGCGAGCAGCCGGTTTCGGTGTCGGTCTGACGGGGGTTATCCGAGTATGGCCACCGATAACAGGATCAATTTTTGGAGGAAAAACGCAAAGGTTCCAGGAAGGTGGGTCCTCCTTTCTTCATGAAGAAGTACTACATTTCTTTAGTGAGTTTCAAACGGGTACCGTTGAAATACTGGAGTTAACACAGAAACACACATTAGTAATGCCCTATTGTTGCGCGGATGAACTCATACCTAACATATCTGTATGGAAACAGGCGCATACAAGTGAACTCTTTCGCTGACTTTCACGCGTGAGTCTCATTCGAGCGTGTATTGTTATAATAGCTTCCAGCTTAGAGACAGACCCCCATCTCTGTCTTCTCTGCGGTTTCTAACATCACACTGGAGGTGGCAGCTGTCTGTCAACCGCCATATGCTTCCCCGGTCTGTGCTGAGAGGTGGTGACGGTACAGTACAACGATCAAAAACATCAGGAAGGAAGAATACACTGTCTCAACCTCTGTCACAGCACTGATGTCTTATTTTGTCATCTCAGTGGGTTTTCTTGGATGAGTCACAGGAGTAGAAGTTAAATGAAACGCATTCTCGTTTTATGCTAGTATTACTTAGAGAACAGGGGGAACACACAGTAAAGACATTACTATATGTACTAGAAGCATTATGCTGCCAAAGTGGGATGAAGCATGTGGACCTTCTAGGCTAGTTCTAACCTCAGTTTGTATACCTTTCAGTACATTTGAGCCAGTGTCGCAGGAAGAATAAAATGCACAGTATAAACCTTACTTAGTTAGATGTTTCCATTTCGCTTGAACTGTCATGTAAACATCCAGATATTTTAAAAAGTTCCTATTCACCGCACTGCAAAATAAAATAAAATAAAATAAAAATAAGCACATTTCTCAAGTGTTGATTCCTAAGCATACCAGAAAAAAGCAGAACCCTTGAGTGAGGAGGGCCAGGGGCTCTATTAAGCAGGTTTGTGCCATTGCAAACAGAAATATTACGAGAGAGACTTGGAACTTCCTGATTTAAAAATCTTTGGGAGAATTCCACAACAGCAACGTTGGTCATAGAACGATAATTTTCAGGGGGGGGCTTTTTAAACCTTTACTTGGGACAAAGGATGCAAAGTTTGGGGCAAACTTTGCAAGCGCTTTTTTATCAGTGATTCTATATGTACAGGTGTTTCAAAGAAACTCCCCAAATAAGTGTCCGGAAGCACTTCTAGAAGGACTTTAAAGCAAATCAATAACAAGAAAAATCAAAAAGTTGTTCTCAGTGATCACCGTTATCCTGTAATGAAACATTTCTGTCCTGGTGGGAGTGGGCTGATGAGGGGTCACTGAATGGTTTGATGAGCATTCACAATGTGTGAACAGTATGCTGTGGCCTTCACAGTTGCCAGCCCTTAATCCAGCTGAACACCTATGGGAGATTTTAGACAGACGTGTTATACAGCACTTTCCACCACCACCATCAGAACAATATATGAGGAAATATCTTTTGGAAGAATGGTGCTCCAGAGACTTGGAGTCAATCCTTGCATCTGAACTCATACACTGTGCACTGTAGTATCTGTAATATTGCTCATCATAGCTTTAAATGAATTTTAGTAGTACATCTTAGCTCGTAACATATCACTCCCTGAGACCTTGGTAAGGCCTCAGTCACACAGAAATTGCTCACAAATAGGATGCTGCACAAAAAAACCTCCTTGTGATTGCTTTGGTGTGCTATTTGAAACATGTCGATTTCAGTGGTAAGACACAACTTTTACTCTGAAAAACTAACAGTCTCCCTTTCCAGGTGGCGTCTCATTCTTCACAGTTTCACAGCTGCTTAGTGAATAGTTGGCAAGTGTTTGCAAACCAGTCAGCGTCATCCATGGAAACTACAGGTGACTGCCACAGTCTGCTAGCGACCGAAGCAATCACGAGGAGGTTTTCAGTGCAGCACAGTATAACCCTCTGTGGCCAATTTCACCTAGCGACTGCCAGCAACCACTTGCAACCGGTTGGGGAATAGTCATTTTTACCTAGCGACTGGTGGTTGCCAGGCAGTCACCAGCTCATCTTTAGGCCTGTCTGACTGGGCCTAACCAGACCTCATTTGATATGAGTGAAGTTCTGGTAAAATTATATATATAATGCTTGTCGGGGTGAAAACCTGAAGAGTTACTGACATTAGAGTTTGTCTGCCTTAGTCGCTGTCCAGCTGTGTCTAGTGCATTGCATTGTGGGATATTTATGCGGGTGTAATGTTGTGAGCTTGCATACTCAAATATTACCCTGAATTTAGAATACATCTGCTGCATTATTGGCTACATTCTAACAATTCTGACATTCTGGGTAGTGGGTAGTGACCGAACATCTTATTGAGACACTTGTTTACCTTTAATTTGTTACCCATGTGTACATTACTTTGTCTATAAAGTACTGCAAGACAACAGAAAAAATAACAGACCTTTTTTTTTAAGCACACAGTATGTTGACATGTCATTTCCTGCTGCAAACTTTGTTTGGAGTTTGTTTATTAATCTCTGAGCTGAATATAATGGGAGGCACAGACTATAGCAAGGCTAGTCCCAGCATGTAGAACTTGCTCAATAGGCATCACGGTCATGGATAGTAATGGTTATACTCCCTGTTCTTTTACGCTCCCTGTGCACAATTGGAAACTAAAATTCCCTCAGGTCTCATTGATAAGATGTGACTTTTTCATGCTTATGCTCACACCTCTGTGTTTTTTGTTTTTTGTTTTTTTTTTATGACCATCAAGACTGATAGTCTGATTGAGTGTCCTTTCCTGGCACCATCTAACTGCCACAGGGTGGAGCAGAGAAAAGAAGTGGGTGGAGGTGGGGTCAGCCTGTTTTAGAAATCTGAGAAGACTGGATCTCCAAGGAGAGGGCGTTACTGTCTTTGTCACACACTCTGATCTTTCTCAGACAGGGTGGATGGTTAGAAACACAAACATATGTTTGAACAGGAAGGCTACCAGCTAGTCTTGCTGCCTGTCCTTGAGCCACTCCTGATAAAACAAGTGTGAGGGTGGTAAACAAGAGACTCTGGCACTGCCAGATAATCAGCAGGCTCAGTTCTCAGCCTTAGGCATGAGAAGCCACAGTTTGACAAACTCCACATATTATCTGTAGCTCTGTGATATTCTCATAAAAGCCTCTCAGTTACTTAGAATAATGGGGTTATCATGACTAATGGATAATATTCTGGACAAATATTGATATTAGATTTTATTTGAAAAATATAATAATCATCCTCTGTCTGCATCTGTAAATGGTCCATATCAGAGAGAGCCCTCTTCAACAGAGACCTCAAGTAGTGTCACTGTTATTTTGACCAAAAGCTGATCTCTAGTGACAAATAGCCTTAGAAGTAAATGAATGGTTTTTAGGCGTATTATTTTGTCGCAAGACTGCAACTAATATCTGATATTGCTGTTAACACAGATATGCATATAGACAGATATGCAGAGTTGCCTCAGTTCCCACACTGTGTAAGTGTGACTGTTGAGAATGCGTTACTTAATCAAAGTCACAGCAATGCTTTCCATGTTGACTTCATTCTCTCGCTCAGTCACTCTCATTCTCATTTTGTTTGATGTAGCACTTGTTGAGAAAATGTTATTGCACTGCAACATTAACACTGAAACAGTAACATAACATGTTGAGTGGCAGTTCTCTGGGCAAAAATGCCTTCAACTCTCTGTGAATGGTACTCATGTTCATTGATCAATGGTAATGACAATTTGCATATTAATGATCATGAAACTGAGCTCACAGCCCACTGTTAGTCAGTGGTGCTGGTTTCAGTCGTTATGCAAATGTACTGTTTATAATGTTGGGGAAACCTCCAGTCAGTGAGACTGAAGAAGTCACTTGGATGAGTGTCGAAACGTTTCTCCCACTGAAAGCGCTACGTCCAGATGAACAGAATCGACTTTCTGGAGTGTGCCAAGAAGAATTAAGGCAGTTCTGAAGGCAAAAGGAGGTCCAACCCAGTACTAGTAAGGTGTAACTAATGAAGTTGGGGGGGGGGGGGGGGGGAATATTG
>VUQS01075597.1:0-14065 GCA_015108495.1 Heterochromis multidens
TTGATTGCCCTGATCTTGTTCTTCCCATTCAGCTGACTCCTCAGGACTTGACTTACTCTGCAGATATTTGGTGGTTGCAGCTTTCCTAGTGGCCTCTTCATGGTTCCCATGTGCCTGTGGGATTCCAAGGTACTTATAGCTATCCTATGTTGCCTTCTGGTAGTGTAATCCCCTCAGTTCTGATTACCTTCCCTCTCTTTGTTACCATCTGACTAGACTTCTCCAGTCTGAATGACATTCGGACGTTTGGCCCATTCCTCTTTACAGAAACTCTCTAAATACTTTAGGTTTTTTGGCTGCCGCTTGGCAATTGGAAGCTTCAGCTCCCTCCGCAGATTTTCTAAAGGACTGAGGTTTGGATACTGGCTAAGCCACTCCATGACCAAGTGCTTCTTCTTTAGCCACTCCTTTGTTTTGGGTCATTGTCATGCTGGAAGACCCATCCACGACCCATCTTCAGTGTTCGGGCTGACAGAAGGAGGTTCTTGTCCAAGATTTTATGGTATATGGTCCCATCCACTGGCCCCTCAATACAGTGAAGTCGTCATCCCTTAGCAGACAAACCAGCCCAAAGTATAATGTTTCCACCTCCATGCTTGACTGTGGGGATGGTGTTCTTTAGGTCATACCCAGCATTTCTCGTCATCCAAATACAGCAGGTCAAGTTGATGCCAAAGAGTTTGATTTTGGTTTCATCTGACCACAGCACTTTCTCCCAAGCCTTCTCTGAACCATTTAGACGTTCACAGGCAAACTTAAGACGGGCCTGTGCCTTCTTGAGCATGAGGACCTTGTAGGCGCTGCAAGATTTCAATCCAATATGGTGTAGTGTGTTACCAGTGGTGTTCTTGGTGACTGTGGTCCCAACTGCCTTCAGATCATTAACAAGCTCCTCCCGTGTAGCTTTGGACTGATCCACCACCTTTCTCATGATCATCCTCACCCCATGAGGCAAGAGCTTCCAGTTCCAGACCGAGGGTGAACAGTCACCTTCTCACCAAGCTTCTTGCTGATGGTCTTGTTGCCTATTCCAGCCTTGTGCAGATCTACAGTCTTTTCCTTGATGTCCTTTGACAGTTCTTTGGTCTTGCCCATGGTAGTGGAGAGGTTGGAATGGAAGAAATAGATTCTGTGGACAGGTGTGCTTTATACACAGAATGAGTTGAGATCAGTAGTATCTGTAATTGATTGATTGATTGATTGATTGATTGATTGATTGATTGCAATCTGTTGGAGCCACAATTCTGTTTGGGTTGTAAGGGGGTTGTAGGGGATCAATGACATGAAAATCAATTTATAACTTTTATGTAATGTGCTTTTTTTCTGGATTTTTGGTTGATATTCTTTCTCTTTCTATTAAAATGAAACTACCATAAAAATTAGAGACTGTTCATTTCTTTGTAAATGAGCAAACTTAAAAATTCACCAGGGGATCAAATAATTATTTCCCTTGGATAGATGTAAATGTTGTGAACCAAAACCTACAATGTTTTCTTCAGAAACATAATAGCATGGAAGTCTAAAGTTGTGGCATTTGTACATTTAATCAGCTACTCAACTTTCATCAGTGAATCATAATACAGAAATAATAGTTTTATGCATTCACATAATAGACTGAACATGAGAATATAACAGTGCTTTTCAACACAGAGCCAACACTGACAGTACAAAGAGTCCCAGCTGATACATCTGCTCACTGTCACCCACCTGTACCCCATAGGAGAGCCACAGCGGTTGGCACTGCACCAGATGCATACAGTCTGGAATAATAACCATTTACAGAGCGATTTAACAAACATCATAGCCCTGTATGGTACGTTGCTGAGTAAGATATTCAAAACAATGGCTCCATAGATCATTTAGGCATCATGATGGGTATAAAAGTGACAGAGTGCTTGGCTAGGCCAACTACCAGTGGAATCAGGGATAGAATTGACCACCAAAATGGGCAGAGTAAGAGACAAATGTGCAAAGTGTTGTTGTGATTTAGACTGATAAATACTTTATTAAATCATACATTAAACTGTTTTATTTTTAGATCATTTTCTACGAAGACAGGAATTTCCAGGGACGCTCCTATGAAACCAGCAGTGACTGTGCTGAGCTCACCTCCTACCTGAGCCGCTGCAACTCCTGCAGGGTGGAGAGTGGCTGCTTCATGGTCTACGAACGTCCCAACTACATGGGCCACCAGATGCTGGTGAGAAGGGGAGAGTATCCTGACAACCAGCGGCTGATGGGAATGAGCATGAGTGACTGCATCCGTTCCTGCCGCATGATCCCCATGGTATGTAAGGCTGACAACATAAACAGAAACTATCCTAAAAATGTGGTGGAATTGTTTGGGGTACTTATGTAATCTACTCCACAGATGTTTCTGTATCCCACTCGGAAATATTAAACACTGTTTCAGAATTAAAGTATCAATCAAATATTTACAGTTTTTTTATTTTCTCTTGTGTATGCTGTGCACTAATTTGTAAGCACTGTCATTTTGGGCTTTCTTGTCATTTATTTACTTGCTTATTTCTATTTTCTGCTGTTTTATTCATAAGTATCAACAAAACTACTCTAATTTTAGTGATAACATTATCATCTGTCCTTTCACAGCACAGAGGTCCATTCAGAATGAGGATCTATGAGAGGGAGAACTTCGGTGGTCAGATGAATGAACTGATGGATGACTGTGACAACATTATGGACCGCTACCGCATGTCCGACTGCCAGTCTGCCAATGTGATGGATGGCCACTGGCTCATGTATGAGCAGCCTCACTACAGAGGTAGAATGATGTACCTGAGGCCTGGAGAGTACAGGAGTTTCAGGGAGATGGGAATGGGTCCCATGGACATGAGGATTGGATCCATCAAACGTATCATGGAATCCTGTTAGGCAAGATAGACTCAAGACTTAAAAATGCAGACAATAAATGTTAATAAATAGTTCATATCTACAAAGAGTTTATCAGTTCATCATTTGGGTTGACTTTTCTGGGAAACTCAAAAAACTGCAAGAAAAGTACATGAATTATCAGCAACCAGCTGCTCCTACTGTTGATAGTTTAACCACAGTGTTCTTCTTTTGCTTATGAAATGTGTTGTGTCATATGAAGCACATGGCATTAAAAATAAATTATTTCAGATGTAAATAAAGCCAAAATTACAGCACAACAGTTGTCTTTTACTTATTTGCATGATGACCTTAACAGAGCTTGTTGCCATTATAAAATCAGGATTTTAGAAGTGCAGAGAAGCAGCTTGGCTTGTGATGACTGTTTAGCATGTAGTTATCGGGCTGCTTTTCAATCAGTTTTCATTTCTTGTTCTGCTGTCTGACAACAGAAACAGAAATTGTGTGCATGAGAACATCTTTTGGTTGTATTAAAATACATTATGTGTGACAAAGATTAAGAGACATTATAAAATCAGATATACACAGCTAACATAAATGGAGCTAAGTTTAAGTTTGCACACAGTACACCCAGCACACACAGTAACCTATACCCAGTCCTACTATTGGTTTTGATATGTCATTATATGTTCAAAGTTTCTAGTTATTACAATTCCCACTGTAGCTGTAGCTCGCGGTCATATGATGAAAAAGTTATGGGTAACAATAGCTATATTAGCCTTGCACGTCCTTAAAGCTGTGGATTTTAAAGCTGTGGTGAGGAGACTGCAGTCAAAATAAAAGTAATCTTCTGGATCTTGTTTCTTCAGGAATGCACAAAGACTCTTGTGTTTGCTTTTGGAGCCACGACAGAACACTTTTCTTGTATTTAAAGCTAGCAAGGTCATAATAATGTTGGAGTGCAGCTGTTTGATGAGAATTTAAGAGAGTGAATGCATGCTACTCGAACAGATGTGAATAATGGGCTTTGGCATCAGACTGGCTGAAAATCTAAATGGCTTATTCAGAGACATGCTTTCTGATCTATGAAGAAAGCAATAAAATTAAGGGGATGCTCTTTTCACATGTCTCTAGACACTCCAGGGGCACATAACTATGTTCAAAAACAATGAAGAAGTGTTTTTACATAAGATATCCACTAACAGTTCCAATATCGGCATGTCATCCCATGAAGTAGAACTTATGTTATTGGCAATGGTAACAATGGTAACAAAACTCATCAAGACAAACATTGTGCAAGATGCCCCAAATAAGGTGTTAAATTAGTTCTCTCTTTTTAAGGGTTGTAGAACATGGAATTTTTAATTTATGTGTTTATGTATGGTCAGTAAGTCTTTATAAGTCAGAGGTTGCTCATTTTGGCCTTAACATTGTAGAGTTACTACTGTCTGAGCGATGTTTTTCAGGTGGAAATTTTTTTAAAAATAGCTCAGGGCTTAAGGACCTACTATTTATAGCTAGAAAAAACAAACACAATTTAAAAAATTGTTTTCTATTTGTGCTTTATCCTTATACTTTCTCCTTTTTTCTCCCCCGTTCCTTTTTCTGTCTTTTTTTTTTCCTCCCTGCCTGTCAGCTTGGACATTTTCATGTTGCACATGTACTGTAATAACAGTAATAATACTAATAAAAATAAATAAATAAACAGATAACAAGAAACACACGAATAAGATGAGCCTATAGAGAATTTATAGAGCTCATCTTGGAAAAGCAAATGTGTTTGGTACAACATCGCATTCAGATCATAATTCTGGTTGCAAAAACTACCAAACAAGACAGGCAAAAAAAAATTGTTTTCCAGTGGGATGGTTCAAGACAGGCTTGACAAAAACTGAACCTATCCTTTAATGGAACAGAGCCACTGGAGATGTAAATAATTTAAACATGCTTTTCTTATTAAAACTGGGCAAATTGTCTACTGTGATTACGATCTATACCAACCCAATTTCATGTTGTCTGTTTTAAACCAAATAATGAACTGTTCTGCAGTAAACCATACTAAGTGGTATTTTGACAGAGGCTGGATGCTGTGAGCTAACAAGTTCCTCACTTCAACTTGAGCACATATTAGTATTGCCAAAAAAGTGGCCCAAAAAATGTCCAGTTTATTTCAACTTTTTGTTAAAAGGAAACTGATTACATGTAACATTTCACTTATTGGTGTTTATAAAGCTTATTATGGTGCACTCCTATGGTGCACTGGGTTATATATGAAATACATAATTTCATATATAACCCAGTGTCTCTAGTCCCATTTCTGCCTTTCATATCACCATTAGCTTATGTAATTGTATAACAGTATATAAAATTTGTTATAGTGTGTTATCTTTTTAGATTCAGTGAATTAAATATCCCTTTAACTGTAGAAGATAGAAATGGCTGTCATACTACAGTTGGAAGCTTCTCTTTATTTTCTTTATGTGTAACAACAATACCACATGTATACACTACATGTATTTCCACCAGTATGGTATGGCGCTACAAAATAACCCTTTAGTGCCCTGACTGCTCAGTAGGCTTCTATGCCGTGTTGCTGGGTCAGGGGTTTGCACAATAGATGCCACACATACTATGTTCTCACTGAGCAGGTATAAAAGTAACGCCTACCACTGACAGGAATACACAGAAGCCACAGCTCAGTCCTGAGGAACCACTGGAAGACTGTGACCATGGGCAGGGTACATAAAAGATGGGAAAGATTTATTCATTAAAACATTTTTTTAAATCAGTTTACTTCAATTCAAGTTTTTAGAACTCAATAAGCTACTTGGGGTGCATTGAAAATGGTCCTAATGAGCTCTGTTGTCCTTTCAGATCATTTTCTACGAGGACAGGAACTTCCAGGGTCGCTCCTATGAGTGCAGCAGCGACTGCTCTGACATGACCTCCTACCTGAGCAGGTGTCACTCCTGCAGAGTGGAGAGTGGCTGCTTCATGGTCTATGACCGTCCCAACTTCATGGGAAACCAGTATTTCATGAGGAGGGGCGAGTATGCTGACTACATGAGCATGATGGGCATGTCAGACTGCATCAGGTCTTGCCGTATGATCCCCATGGTAGGATAACTGTGCTGTGGATATCATTTTCTCCAGATATCCTAGAATGGTTCTCTGATTCTTTGTTGTGAACTTTTTCCTCTACAGCACAGAGGCCAGTTCAGGATGAGGATCTATGAGAGGGAGAACTTCGGTGGTCAGATGTACGAGCTGATGGACGATTGTGACAACATCATGGACCGCTACCGCATGTCTGAGTGCATGTCCTGCAATGTGATGGATGGCCACTGGCTGATGTATGAGCAGGCCCACTACAGAGGCAGGATGATGTACCTGAGGCCCGGAGAGTACAGGAGCTTCAGGGAGATGGGAATGGGAGGCATGAGATTCATGAGCATGAGGCGTATCATGGACTCCTGCTACTAAATTCCACTTTATAATGTCACCCACTCTTCTAATCTAACGTTGTATTTCACTGGTTGTTTTAAAGCCTGGTTGAAATGCCAGTGGGGATGGGAGATGGGCTTACTGAAGTACTCCATAATAATATAAAATAAAGTATATAATTTGTATACTGTGTTTCAAGAGTCTTGATATCTATTTAAAAAAAAGTATCTGGCAAACACTATGAATTCAGTAGTTAATGCAAATTCATGTCTTGAATGTACTGAATTTAACAAAGTTAGAGAAAATAACCAAGAATAATGTGAAGAGATTTGTTTCTTTTTGGGGCAAAAATTAAGGGGCAACTAAATTATAGGTATTTATTAGTAGCAATCATTGTTTTAGGCATCAGTAATATAGTTTATGTTATCATTGTAGTTCCATCCAGCAAACTGAAAAGCACAATGTGAGCAATAGTGATGTTCTGATTTGCAATGCAAGAAATTAATCTAAAAGACAATGATGATGAGACAAAATTGCTCAAATAGAGCAACATAATTTTGTTGTGTTTTATCTTCAACTAACTGGGTATTCTGGTGAATATATTTTGCATATTGTATGGAGAAGTAAAGAAAAGTTAAAAAACAAGAAAGAAAAAAAGAAAAAACAATACAGGTTATTTTAGTATTTTATCATCTTAGTGGGGTCCTTCTCAGATGTAAAAGGGACTGTGGAGGTCTCTGCAGAGCACCAGCGCCCTTTTCTTAAAGTGGGCATTCTGCTGTCGATGGGCATTTCACAACTATCAGATGTGGCTTTGTCAGTGTAAGGTTTAAATTCATGATAACCCAGCTAGCTCATTATTGTGTATATAACCCCAAGCTTCTGAATCAGACACCCTGATTGGTTTTGACAGTGTCCACTAGAGCCAATAAGAATGCCTGATTCAGTAACATAACTAATCACAACCAAGATGGTGTATGAGAACTGACATATATAAAATACAGCAAGCAAGGTACCAAAGAAAGAAGGGCAGCAGTCCAAATTTTACCTATTGTTTACTGGCAGAAGTCAGTGGCTCATATGGACAAACTAGAAGAGCAGGAGCCAGGTAAATGATTCCAGCAAACCCTATCTAATGGTTGTGGAATGCCAGGTGGAGTTTGCATTTTCTCGCTGTGCCTGCTTGGATTTACTCCAACACAGCACAGTCCACATATGTTAGGTTAATGGTGATTTTAAAGATCTTGAGAAAAACTGAGCATGTGATTGACCTCATGCAGCTTGCTTACAGGCTACACAGAGGAGTAGAAGATGCCACAGTAACTTTGTTGAACTTAGTTTTTAAACACTTGGAAGGAAAAGGTTCTCAGCTGCAAAATTAAAACCACTGAGGTTTAGATTAATAGTATTAATCATCCAGTTACAATGCAATGATTTTCCAGAAAAAATTAGAGCTTGGCATTCCTGTGGATCTTACTTTGACATGTAGCACCTGCCTAAACATAGCTCTGGAGTGACTCAAGGCACACAACAGAGAGTCCAAGGCTGTGTCTTGACATCCAAACTCCCCAGACACCAGTCCAATCAAAGACCTGCTTAAAGAGCAGGAATAAACTCATCCTCCACAACTGCCTTTAGAAATGTACTGCCAGCACTTTAAAACTACTTCACATCACATGAACAGCAACAATACTTCAACAGTGCAAGCACATCCATGTGAAAAGAGAAAGTAAAGCTTATAGAAGTGCAATAAATACAGTTCAATGAGAGATCATTTGGAAGAATTGAACATTTGTTGAGATAGAAAAATTAATTAATGTATTTGGCGATTAGACTCCAATGACCCATCATGGCAGAACGGAATCCCAGCAGTGATAGGATTTAGGACAGGACCCCTCTGAAGTCTAGACACTGATGGGGGTGAAGATGAAGATTGAGGCTTGGATGGAGCTTTGAGTGACTCAGATGAGGTGGAGATGGGGAGGAGGTGGGTTGCATCAATGAGAGTCTGAAAGGGAGAATGACAGAGCACTGATATTTAAACCACAAGAGTAGAGGCTGATTGGCTCAAAGAAGGTGAGAAAGAAGATGATTGGACTAGGGTAATGATGTCAGTATTGAGTTTGACAGCGTGGGAAAGTGGTAGTGATCTAAAGTCTCAACCCAATCCACGTATGCTTAAGACTTCAGAGCAATGTACAATGTCTAAACATGAAAAATGAAGAACACATACTTATGTCAGCACAATTTGCCATCTGCCCAAATTATTTATTTGGTTTATGACATAACAAGCAAAGAATTCCCTGCAGTTACAAAATTCTTCTAAAAGCATGATATTTAGGATCAAATTGGTGAAGTATTCAGAATATGTGGTATGTTGGATTTGTTTTTTTTGTTTTTTGTTTTTTTTTTTTTGGTAAATGCTACTCCTGGAAAACAAATTAAACATGCAAATACCTGCCAGAGCATTAAAAATCACATATTAAAACACAGTTATAACAATCCACTATTTATTTTTCCTTTAACAACTCAAACTCAGATGGAGTGTGGCATTAGTTGGTATTATTAGTCTTGAGGGGCTTACTGTTACATACCAGATGACCATAAATCCACAAATGTTAACTACTGAGTAGCTTGTTGATATAAATCCACTGTTGTACTATACAGCTTGCAGCAAATATATACTATTCAAAAGGTACTTATATCTACACAAATAACGTCCTAAATCATTTTTACAAAAAATACCATCTGTTCTTGTGAAAGGAAAATTCTGTTAAGAGGTTATGACCTTGTTGGTATATGGGTAAGCAACTAAAAACTGTATAGGCTTCTATAATAGCTTGCTGGGTCAGGGCTTTGAACAATAGAGGGGCAAACTGTCTTTGTCTCTGGCCAGGTATAAATATAACTTGTTCAGACAGGCAGTGTATCAGTTCAAAAACAGTTCTCTAAAAGACCTGAATCACCGCAATCAACATGGGCAAGGTAAGAAACAGAGTTGTTAAATCAACATTAATCAGTCTATATTTAAGTTATCATAGACAGCAAAACTGGTCATTTAAACCCATTATACTTTTTTCAGATCATCTTCTACGAGGACAGGAACTTCCAGGGTCGCTCCTATGAGACCAGCAGTGACTGTGCTGACATGTCCACCTACCTGAGCAGGTGTCACTCCTGCAGGGTGGAGAGTGGCTGCTTCATGGTCTACGACCGTCCCAACTTCATGGGAAACCAGTATTTCATGAGGAGGGGCGAGTATGCTGACTACATGAGCATGATGGGCATGAGTGGTGGTATCAGGTCTTGCCGTATGATCCCCATGGTAGGTGTAAAACACCCCTAAAAAGTAATCTTACTTTCAAGTAATACCTTTTTGGGATTAACATCATTTTCATGTTTATTATTATTTGTTCTTGTGTCTAAAAAACAGTACAGAGGCCAGTTCAGGATGAGGATCTATGAGAGGGAGAACTTCGGTGGTCAGATGTACGAGCTGATGGATGACTGTGACAACATCATGGACCGCTACCGCATGTCTGACTGCCAGTCCTGCCATGTGATGGATGGCCACTGGCTCATGTATGAGCAGCCCCACTACAGAGGCAGGATGATGTACCTGAGGCCCGGAGAGTACAGAAGCTTCAGGGAGATGGGAATGGGCAGCATGAGATTCATGAGCATGAGGCGTATCATGGACATGTGCTAATTTTACATTTTGACTTCAATAAATGATATAAATTTCTAAGTTCTTGTGTCATGGCATTTAATTTCATTAGCGTGACCCTTTTTAAGATAATTCAAACTTAATGCAAATGCATTAAGGATCACTGGCAACCCCTTAATGAAAAAGATGTTTTGATTCTTCTCTTGACAGTCTTCTCCAAGAGATTGAATTATCACCTGCTTCTATTGCACTCATCTGATTTGTTGAAGTCAGGTGTGGTAGACAGTGATAGATGGATATTCATGCAGTCTGCCAGTATTTTTTAATAGTGCCTTTTAAAAGTACTTTTTCCAAGAGCAAATTCTGATTTGGTTCTGTGTAACAAACTGATGTGAAATTGTTTATTAGTGTGTGGTTAGCGTTGTTGGGTAATCTTACTTGTAGAAGTAACATTTCAATATCACTGCCATTAAGAAGTCATCCGTTATATTACAGTATCACCTCCTCTTAAACTAACTGAGAATACTTTTGCTTTACATTAAACACCCCTTTGCATTTACGTTGCTCATGTTGGTTATATGGTCCAGTGGGTGAGTAGCCTACACTGTACCTATAACTCTTCACATCACTGCATAGCAAGTTGATATAGGTGATATCTCCTCCATCACATCACCAGCTTGTTAATATCCCCCTCAGGAAGTGGAGCAGTTCATCACTCCAGTATACGAAGTAGAGCTCCTTAGCAGCTGACAGAAACTGATTATCACCTCAACACAGGATACTTTTACAAAGGAAAGGCGTTTCTCTCTGCCATCTCACTAGCTGACCTGACTGACACAACTGAACGACTGGATACATTCTATTAGTATACAACTGTGTGCAGTGTGAGAAGGAAGCAGTGGGAATGTTTGTTTGTTTTTTTTTAACATTCACAACTAGGGGAAAAGGGAAATGCAGTAAAAATAAATATACTGACTGCTCCCATTTACTATATAATGTACTATATTTACTGCAGTCTCAATTACAGTGCCATGAAAAAGTATTTGCCCCCTTCCTGATTTCTTACTTTTTTGCATATTTGCCACACTTAAATGTTTCAGATCATCAAACAAAGTTTAATATTAGACAAAGAGAACCTGAGTAAATACAATATGCAGTTTTTAAATGATGATTTCATTTATTAAGGGAAAAAAAGTTATCCAAACCTACCTGGCCCTGTGTGAAAAAGTTCCCCCTAAACCTAATAACTGGTTGTCCCAGTGTTTACGATAAGTGGTAATGAGTCTTTCACATCACTGTGGAGGAACTTTGGCCCACTCTTCTTTGCAAACTTCTTTTAATTCAGCCACACTGGATGGTTTTCGAGCATGAATGGCCTATTTGAGGTCATGCCGAAGCATCGCAATCAGATTTAAGTCCAAAATTTGACTTGATCACTCCAAAACCTTAATTTTCATTTTTTGAGCCATTCAGAGGGGGACTTCCTGGTGTGTTTCAGATCTTTGTCAGGGCACGAACTGATGGCTGGACATTCTCCTTCAGGATTTCAGACGAGCCTTTGTGTTCTTTTTGGTCAGCAGTGGTTTTCTCCTTGGAACTCTCCCATGGAAGCCATTTTTTGTCCAGTCTCTTTCTTATTGTTGAATCATGAACTCTGACCTTAACTGAGACAAGTGAGGCCTGCAGTTCTTTAGATGCTGTTCTGGGTTCTTTTTTGACCTCCTGGATGAGTCGTCGATCCGGTCTTGGAGTAATTTTGGTAGGTCTGCCGCTCATCGGAAGGTTCACAACTATTCCAAATTTTCTCCATTTGTGGATAATGGCTCTCACCGTGGTTCACTGGAGTCCCAAAGTCTTAGAAATGGCTTTGTAACCCTTTCCAGACTGATAGATGTCACTGCCTTTGTTTCTCAGCTGTTTCTTTAGATCATGACATGATGTATTGCTTTTTGAGATTTGTTAGCCTACTTCACTTTGTCAGACAGGTTCTATTTAAGTGATTTCTTGATTCAACATGTCTGGCCGTAATCAGGCCTGGGCGTGCATTTTTAAGCTATTTTGTTCAGCGATATTATATTTATTTTATTGAGCTAAGTTGTTTTTCATCTTTATTATATTTTTTTAACTAAACTTTATTATTTTTTATTTAACTTTATTATATTTGACTAAAATGCATCAGGGCACCAATGAAACCCACAGTGGTTTCAATGGTGCTCTGGTGGATCTTAACAGGTTAAGATCTAATTATTTTATGTAGCTATCATTTACATGGAATAATAACTTGCAACTTGCTTTAAAAAACAAAAAGACTCAATTGTTCCAATGATTAATTGGTCCCCTCAACCAGTGCCACTTGACTGATAGAATTATGTCATGTAACAGTATCAAATACAGCATCATTAGGTAAATAATGACCAGTGGGCCAAATCTGGCCCTTCGGTGAACATATCTGGTTGATTTTTGCTTTTCTGTTTACACAGGAATTTATGCTTTTTCACAAATCAATTAAAGATGACCATGAAAATATAAGACCCATTTAATTCCAATACACATGACTTCATAATCTCATAATCTTAATTCTGCCCACTTTCAAATAAAATTGAATTGACTTGTAAAGTTACATTTTGTTTTGTTTTTTACAATCCCTTATTCAAACCATAAACTCCTTAGAGTCATTTTGTTTTTAAGTGTTTCATGTCACTGATGTTTTAATATCAGGTTTAATTTATGTTTTAATGGTAGTTTATTGTTAATTGTGTTTTGCCAAGTCAGATCAATATAGACAGAAACCCCATAATCCAATGATCATGCAGTCCCCCATAAGCAATCACATGGTGACAGTTGGGTCTTGCCCCTGTAGCCAAGACACAAGGCATCCTTGTGATAAAACAATTTTTCACTTTCACGTGTTGACTTATCTCCTGATTTTTTTTTATCAATTTACTTTACATTTTGATGTAAGTAGTACAAACATCATTTGTAATAATCTATTAACCAGTTCACGATAATAATAGCCAAAAGTGTAGGCTGAAAAAAACAACTTCAATGTGTGCCAAATATCTTAAATATTATAGCTGTGTGTCACACATTTGTGGTGCATTCTAAAACATGTTTCTGTGCTAAAGTGTTAAAGTGTTAAAGGCATCATTTAGGTCATGGCAGATAAAAGGGTTTTGTTAAATACATTAATTAATATTTTTTTAGTCCTGAAAACGTAACATCACTAACCTGAAAAAAACCTGAAAAAAAACATTGGCTGATATATGTTTACACTTGAGAGCTATTTTTTATGTTTACCATATATAGTATGCATCTCTGTATGTCTAACACAACTGGATAAATACGTTTTGTTCATACATGTGTATTATATACTGCCATGTGATACTACCATGGCCACACAATAGGATACTCGTGTCTATAAATTGCCCACTTACAAATCACAGGGCCATACAGTGTGGTTTGAAAGGTTAAAAAAAAGGACTATTGTCTGTTTCGCTGTATTGTAATTCCAAAAAAAGTGCTCATTGTATTGAGCTCCCTATGGAAAAATCCATTCTAAAGTCTTCTAGGGCATCCGGTCACATGGACATGTAACAAATGTCCCTCAGCACTCTATAGGCCTCTATACCATGTTGCTGGGTCAGGGTTTTACACAATGGGAGCCACAGATTCTTTGGGTTCAGTCAGGTATAAAAGTAACAGTTAAAACAGGACCATCATCAGTGTAGCACACACACAGTTTTCCAAAGAAGCAATACTGTGAAGCAATTTACTGCAACCATGGGCAGGGTATGCACACTTACCTCATTAACTACTCTCATTATCAGTTGAATTTTGTATTATTTTGAGCCTGGTTGTTGAAGTATGTCTGTCAAGTCTAACTCCAAACCAATGTACCTCTTTTTTTCAGATCATCTTCTACGAGGACAGGAACTTCCAGGGTCGCTCCTATGAGTGCAGCAGTGACTGCTCTGACATGTCCAACTACCTGAGCAGGTGTCACTCCTGCAGAGTGGAGAGTGGCTGCTTCATGGTCTATGACCGTCCCAACTTCATGGGAAACCAGTATTTCATGAGGAGGGGCGAGTATGCTGACTACATGAG
>VUQS01075598.1:8791-37712 GCA_015108495.1 Heterochromis multidens
AGAAGCAAGCATTCAGACCTTTTCATGAGCCAAGCCTTCTCAAAATCGTGTATTAAGATAATAGACTGTCATGATAGGCTCATAATACACAGTTTGGGAATTTCTGTATTTTTGTTTAGTCTGCAGTCAAACTAAGCCGGGATTACACTCTCTTGAGGACATGCTCACTGCTGCCGACGCTGGAGTTATAATTTTGCTCTTATTTTACTTTTTTCTAACCCACTTGGAGGAAGCGTACACAGTCAGTGACTTTATAGTGTAGTGGTAACAGAGAGGGTGGCACACACAGACTGTATATAAAAGATGGACATGGCAACCTTGATGTCACCCACTGGTTAGTGAAGTCCTTTTGTGAAGCCTCAAGTTGAGCCTTTTTGCTGTCGTCATCTTAACTTTTTGAATCCATCATAGGCGCAGAATGAATCTGACAATGAAAACGGGGAACGCTGTACAATCATTGGCTAATGACTTGTCAATCAAGTCATTAGCCAAAAAGGTAAGCAAACATTATTATCCTTTTCTACTCTAATGGACCATAATTTACAAAATAAACATCACGTTATATTCAGTAAAATTTGAACTGTAAACCAACAAGTCAGTAAACACTCACTTGCTGGTTTACAGTTTTCACAAATGGACATATTTATGAACAAGAGTAGTCACCCTCTACAGGCAATTGAAAAGAATACAGGTTTAAGGCACTTCACTGGTTTCACATTTCACACCAGGAAAATATGTCCATCTTTTATGTATCATCTATGATGCAGTGTTAAATTATCAGTTAAGGCTAGCAAGCTCTGTTAGCAAGCCACATAAACTGTAATGCATGCACATGCGTGCACACACACACACACACATACACACATACATACAGAGTAGATATGGATATAAAATACTAAACTAAGGTAAAGTAAAATTTTACTTATATAGGACCTTTCAAAATAAACATCATAAAGTGCTTCACAACAAAATTCCAAAAACATAAAGACAAAGGTTACCCAAAAGCAAGTTGAAAAAGATAAGTTTTTAGCTGCTTTTTAAAAGGGATCACCAAGTCCACAGATCTCAGGCTCAGAGAGAGAGTGTGGGGGCCACTGTTGCAAAAGCTCTGTCACCTTTAGTTCTTACCCTTGTATGATGCACAGCCAGCAGGTCCTGATCACATGACCTCAGGGACCTGCTCGGGATGTATGGATGTAAAAGTTCACTCATGTACGCGTGTGCTTGTCTATGCAGAGTGCTAAAAGTCAAAACCAGAAGGCAGCTAAATTAGCAACGGTGTGATATGTGAGTCGTTCCAAGGAAGCTTTGTTATAACAAGTGAACAAAGAATTACAATAATCCAAACGGGATTAAATAAAGGCGTGAATAACAAATTCCAGAGCATGACACAATGGAGCTCAACTTGCCAATATTTCTTAATTGATAAAAGCAAGAGCAAACCAGAGATTTAATAGGAGCATCCAGAGTAAAAGCTGCATCAGAAGATACCCCAAGGTTCGTGATTTAGATTTAGCAAAAGTGGCGAGGGGTCCTAGAGTTTTCGTTACCTTAGCCACAAATCTGTTGGACTTCTGTTTTCTCTTCATTATTAGAGAAAATTGTCAGCCATCCAACAGAATAGAATATTACTCACCCAAACTGAAGGACAAACTTCTTGGCTGTAACATAAAGGAGACCATACTGTTTGTCAAATGTTTCCTAAAAATGCTTCCAAAGGCATTAAAAACACAAACGTGGCCGAGAAGTCCAGTTTAGTGACTCGAATTATTAGAGGTGAGACCTGGCAGACACTGACTTTTTCCACTCCTGTACAGTGGTTATGAAGGGGCAAATTCAATTCAATTCAATTCAATTTATATAGCACCAAATCACAACAGCTGCCTCAAGGCACTTTATACTGTAATGTAAAGACCCTACAATAATGCAGAGAAAACTCCAACAATCATACGAGCCCCTATGAGCAAGAACTTGGCAACAGTGGGAAGGAAAAACTCCCTTTTAACTGGAAGAAACCTCTGGCAGAACCAGGCTCAGGAGAGGCAGCCATCTGCCACGACCGGTTGGGGGTGAGGGGAGGTGGAGGGGAGGAATTCAGCTAAACTAAACTTATTTTAGCTAATGCTGTTAAGATGAGGCTTGCATTTAGAGTCAGCCTTAAGTGGCAATTAGAAGAACTTTGTTTTTTATGCTTGTGCATTGGTTTCATTTTCAACCTGGAGGTTACCACCTGGCACTGACTGCCTGATGATGAAATTTACCTCACTCAGACCCTAACGTAGTCATGTATGCAGAAAACTGGCTTTACTGGTTTGAATTGGGCATGGTTGGAAAGCAGTGTTTGGAAATATTTCTGTAAACCAATAAAATGTAACACTTTTTTAACACCTTTCTTTAACACCAACAACTTTTCATAGATGCAGCTGCTTAAGATTTCAAATCATGTTTTTCCAGGGTCTTAAAATGAAAAATGTCATATCCTTGATCCAAAGTCATTTATGACCTTGACTAGCGTCCTCCAGAGCAGTAAGTGGCCCTTTAGTCAAGGCCATTTTTACTGTTAAATTACGTTATTTGCCTTAAATTTGCCTTATTAAGAAGACTTGTAATGAAGGAGATACATTTACATGTACATCATGTAAATGTCTCACCTTGATATTTCTGTATATTTCTCTCCAGCCTGCGGCTTTAAAAGTTTAAAAATTTAATCAACCGACTCCAGCACTTGACATGTAAGCCTATTCCATTTGTTTTTCACATTTGAAATGCAGCAGGTCTATTTATTACCAACAGCAAACTAAAAAGCACAGTAGTTTGTGTGGAAATTAACTAAAGGGATTAAATAATAGATTAAAATCAATAGGAAAAAACATCACTTCGCAGTTGCTTTGATTAATGGTCTCTCCTGAAATGATAAATTAAAGTTGAAAACTTTCTGTACACATTATTAACCCCCCATTTTCTAACTCATTTAAAAACCTGCAGGCTTATTTCCCATTATGTTGATAATATGGGTATGGTTAGCCAAAACTCTTTGTGCTAATTGTGTGTTGGTTCAAAAAGCCATTTTCTGTTAGAGTGCACAAATCCATTACGGCCTCCTCCTTAGCCCTGATAATGGGGATTGGATTAATGCAGGGGCTAAAACATGTGGCCCAGGACTCCTAAAGATATGATTGATCACCTTATTGCTGAGTATTCAACCAGTTTGGTTTGTGTTAATCAATACCATTACCTCTTTTGGATTAAACAGTGGTCTGTTAACAAAACGGACTCAGAGAAAGAAAGATAGATGTGGAAATGGTTTCTGATGGTTATAGTTGGTAACACACATCTCAAACCACTAGATACTCTCTCACATCAAGCGCTGGCAGCTGACTTGTTTTCGTTTAGAATTCAAAGTGTATTTAAAAGCTAACGACATAAAGTGAAGGATTCCCATATCAAACAGTTAAAGGGGACCTATTATGATCCATATTTTTATCCTTGGACTCTTCTAGAGTATCTGTATGATTCATAGCTGACAGTAATCCTTGCCTTTCTTCTGATTGGCTGCCCCTTCAAAAGAAAAGATCTGAACTGTGCTCACCTTTCAAGCCCACCTTTCAAGCACTGGAATCTGCCAGTATGCACAAGAGATTCACAGCAAAAACACATGCATGTATTGGAGAAAGCTTGGGAAAAAAAGCATCACATAATGTTATTTGGAACAGTGGAACAGAATTTTGGAGAGGAAACAAACAGTGAATTTTCATCATGTTTTAACAACAAGAAAAATATATTTCTGAATTCTGTACTTTGGATCAGATATCAGAAGTAGCCACCAAGACATATGACCACGTCTCCCCGACTGAGCTTTAAGTATACAGTGGGGGAAATAAGACAGATTACAGTCAATCAATTACAGAGACTCCTGATCGCAACTCATTATGTGTTTAAAGCACACCTGTCCACAGAATCAGTTTCTTCCATTCCAATCTCTCCACCACCATGGGCAAGACCAAAGAGCTGTCAAAGGATGTCAGGGACAAGATTGTAGACCTGCACAAGGCTGGAATTGGCTGCAAGACCATCAGCAAGAAGCTTGGTGAGAAGGTGACAACTGTTGGTTATTTTATATTTCTTCCATTTCCAAATAATTGCACCATCATTCGCCCTCGGTCTGGAGCTCCATACAAGATCTGGCCTCATGGGGTGAGGATGATCGTGAGAAAGGTGGTGGATCAGCCCAAAACTACACAGGAGGAGCTTGTTAATGATCTGAAGGCAGTTGGGACCACAGTCACTAAGAACACCACTGGTAACACACTATGCCGTAATGGATTGAAATTGCAATTGCAGCGCCCGCAAGGGCCCCCTGCTCAAGAAGGCACATGTACAGGCCTGTCTTAAGTTTGCCAGTGAACAGCTAAATTATTTTAGCGAAGACTTGGGAGAAAGTGCTGTGGTCAGATGAAACCAAAATTGAGCTCTTTGGCATCAACTCGACCTGCCATGTTTGGAGGAAGAGAAATGCTAAGTATGACCCCACAGTCAAGCACGGAGGTATAAACATTATGCTTTAGGACTGTTGTTCTGCCAAGGGTACAGGACGACTTCACCCCACTGAGGGGCCAATGGATGGGTCCATGTACCGTAAAGTCTTGGATGAGAGCCTCCCTCAGCCAGAACACTGAAGATGGGTCATGGATGGGTCTTCCAGGATGGCAATGACCCAAAACATACCGCCAAAGAAACAAAGGAGTGGCTAAAGAAGAAGCACATTAAGGTCATGGCCTGGCCTGTCTCCAGACCTCAGTCCTATAGAAAATCTGTGGAGGGAGCTGAAGCTTCAAGTTGCCAAGCAGCAGCCAAAATACCTAAAGGATTTAGAGTTTCTGTAAAGAGGAGTGGGCCAAAATCCCTCCTGAGATGTGCAAACCTGGTGACCAACTACAAGAAACGTTTTACCGCTGTGCTTGCCAACAAGGGTTTCTCCACCAAGTACTAAGTCATGTTTTGCTTGGGGATCAAATACTTATTTCACTCAATGACCTACAAATCAAATTATAACTTTTATGTAATGTGTTTTTTCTGGATTTTTGGTTGATATTCTGTCTCTCTCCAGGTCAGCCTACTTTAATCATGGACATAAGCAGATGGATAATCAGCTGAACAGGTAAAATGCTATCAAGTTACAACATTTGTTTGGTTTATTATCGCCTTTTTATGTTTATAATGATGTGTCAGTTGACAGGAACACTATATGCGCAGACATAATCAAACATGGTCCCTGAAGTTTTTGATTTCCCTCTGGTCTCCTTTGGACATAGAAATTTTGAAAATTCTATAATCTAAAGTTTGCTTTTAAATACCTGTAATGGAATCCATCTGTGGCTTGTGGAAGTTTAGTGGAAGGGTTAGTTAGATTCACATCTACCCCCTTGTATGAAATTTTCATCTGTACAGTATACACAAATGGTAATCTTATAAAAGAAGAAGTTTAAGGCCAGCATCCATGTAAGAGACCTAGTCTGAAAGGTTTCTGAAAATATGATTGTTTAGCATATGTCTTAAATGCAACCCTAATCCTGCCCCTAAGTGGCTGTCGTTATAGGCTGGTGGATACTGTATTATTTTCTAATCACCACGTTTTACTATCCTAACAGAAAAGGCAACCTATCTAGATCTGGCAATTTACAAAGAATCCAAGCAAAGGTGCAGCAATCAGATTACACAGCAGCTAGTGATGACATATCTACCCTCTGAACAATTCTGATCGTGATTGGATTGTGTACTGCAAAGATACGGCCTTCTTTCTGTTTGTGTCTTTGCTGCCAACTTGGTCACAGCCAAATGATCTGCAATGAATAAATAAAACCAAGAAAAACAACAGACAAATCTCTGCACTACAGACTAAATGAATAACCTTCTTCTCTCTCACTGTTTCTTTTCAGATGATAAAAAAACAAAACAGAGCTTCCAGAGCATTCAGGAATGGAGCTATTGAAATGTAGGAGAATGCGTGTTAGGGTTAGACAGCAGGGCAGGTCATAGCAGGAGGGTTGAGAGGTGTTAGCTAATCTGCTGCAGGATGATATAGATAAACAGAGATGCCTCCCAGAGAGCGGATGTTGTACCCAGATGGCCACAGAGCAGTTGGTGGCAGCAGGAGAGATCAGATAGGTGGAGAGAGACAGACACAAAGAGAGGGGACACTGCAAAAAATATCTCATGTTCTTATTTTTACAAAAGGAATATTTCAGGTTTGTAATTTTGTTTTCATTATGTCTTTACTTGGAAAATATGTATGTATGTTTACAAATAGGAGTGATTTTTACAGATCTACGTAAAAAAAGAAAAGAATAAAATTAATAGACTTAACAGCCTGTTAAAATGAATGAACCTTAAGCAGGTCTGTCCCCAGCAGAACATTGTAAATATCACTATAAAGTGTGAATATTAATCGTTTATATATATCGTTATAATCGTGAAAGCTTTTGTAACACTTAAAGATCCAAAACTACACATTTATATGCTTTAAAGTATTGCCCTTTCTGCTCTCACATAACTCACAGTGGTTGCGTCCACTGGCCCGCCATCCCCAGGCCACCACACTTATGGCATCTGGCAAATGTGTAAAAATATTAATATACAAATGTATGCAGATGATGTAGTAATTTTTACATAAACAAAAGACACCCAAGAGGCATCCTTAATTTTTACAGAGACATTGACTCATGTCCAGGAATGGCTTACTAAATCATGTCTCTTAGTGAATTAAAAAAAAGGTGTTTGTGATGTTTACAAAATGACCAGTAGAGGTGACATACTCTAATGTGTTTCTACAAGGGAAGGAGCTTGAGATTGTAAATGACTATAACTATCTTGGGCTTACTTTGGACCCTACTTTAACATATAAACATCATGCTAAAAAGTTGTGCAGCACTGTAAAATTTAACCTACAGAATTTCAAGCAAATTTGACCATTCCTGACAGTCAGTGCAGGTAGGATGTTTCTACACTCTATGATTTTTTCACATATTAAGTATTGTTTCACTACCTGGTCATTAACAGGTGAAACACATTTAATTATTATTATTATTCATAAAAGCCATAAAACTTTTTGATAAAAAGCCATCTTGATTTCATCACTGTAACATTTGTTTATTATAAAGTTTTATGTGACCTGCCCTGGGACTACAGATGTAAATTAGCAGTTTTGGTATAATCTGGCATGTTTACACTTTATATGTTTGGTATATTGATGTTCAGTAACAACTGTTGTCCCTGTTAAATAAATAAAAGCAAAGAAAATGTTGGATCAGTTCTCCTGGCACACTTGTAGCACACAGCACTACTACCACAGGGAATACCAGGCACCAGGGTGGTGCCTGGCACTCCCCAATGGCAGCAGCCTCCCACAACAGAGCAATGGACCCTGCCACAAATCAAAAACTGCTCTGAACAGCTCAACGAACCTGACAAAGAACCCAAAGTGTTGGCCCGGTTTCCAAGCTCCCCAGATCCCAATCTGATCAAGCATATTCAGGATGTGTTGGAATAAGTAAAATCCACAGAGGTCTCAACCTGCAACCAACAGGGCCCAAAAAAATCACTCCCAGAGGTCCTGTGTTTATGCCTAGTAGGTCAGAGCAGCACAAGCCAGGCCTAGACAATATTAAGCAGGTGGTTTTAAAGTTGTGGCTGATCTGTGTGTATATGTTGGAAGTTCCAGCATATTCCAGGAACTCTGAAAGATTTATTTGCTTAAGAAGAACAGCACCCTTCTTCTTATTTTGGCCACAGAGCAAAACTGGAACATTTTCTTCCAAAAATCCTGCTGGAAAAAAAAAAAATCCTGAATGGACTCCCAGGTTTTCATGTGTGTGCAATGATTATATTAACATGACAAAATGAAAACAGTTATGATTTATCCGTGTTGAAATGCGGAATATTTATAAAGATCATATTCAGTACTTAATAGTGAATGACTAAAGGACACTTTTTGCAGCCAGCAGCCATACACATGGAGGAAGAGAAAGCAGAGAGATCAGACTCCCTGTCCTGGACTCCTTGTGTGTGTCATCTCACACTAATAACCCTCATCTGATCTGAATCTCCATCCTGTTTTGTCCTCTCTTCTGCTATTTTCCTCATGTCTACCGCTTCTCCACTTTCTTCCCATCCCCCTCTCTATCCCCCTCTTTGGCCGTATCCTTCTCTTTCTCTGTCCCATCTCCTTCTCATTAGAGCTTATCTACGGTTCCACATTCAGTGCTGGTTTTTATCTGTCTAATTATGTTGCTCCTCACCTATGGAGGTATGGAGGGAGTAAAAGCAGCCTTGTGGCACGTTGGGAAGACAATTCTTGTCTGGTGCTCTCCTGTGTCCTGCCCCCTTGACTTTTACACACCCGTACTCTCCCTCTCTCACCCACCTATAGAGACAAGCAGATTTTCCCTATCCTCTTTTCAATTCCATCACCTTTTCAGCAACACTGGGACCCTTTGAGCGGGGCCCCTGGCCTCTAAGTCCCCCGAACAGCCAGGCTCAGTGATAAAATTCCCTAGGCACTTCTCCATTATGGAGCAATGATATGAGGTGATGCTGGGAGTAACAAAAAAAAAATACACACACTCACCACCAACGTCATGCACATGAAGGAATCAGGGCATACACACTCAAACAGCATACACAAAAGCAGATAAAGCAATTTACACACACTCCTCCCTGCTTCCTTATCGAGCTTTTTCAGTGCATACTGCATGAGGTGCATGTGCTCATCTTCAGCACCATAAAAGAATTCAGCCGTCATTGATAGAATATTTATAATAATACTGCCGGCCTGTGATGTATCAGAAAATAGGATTGGTAACAACTGTACTGGTTATCTGCATGTTTTTTATTCTTTCTTATATTCATATGCCAACTCATTCACATCAATAATAATATGCTACATATTGCAGTTTTCTTTTTATGCTTTCATTTTGCTGAAAAAACTTCCAGTCTATGATATCATGTTTTGAAGGTATTGTGGGTAAATAAATAAATAGTAGTTGCATATGGCACATATTATAAATATAAATGAATTCAATAGGTTTGAACTATAGACTGTATAAAAGAAGGTTGTAGTCCTCGTGATGTCACCATGGTGATGTCTGGACTCTGGATTTTGAAGCCTTGATGTTAGCACTTCAGCAGCTCCATGTCAGGGTTTTGGAGCTAGGAGAGACCATATTTGGATGAGAGGCTGAAGTGTTACATTATCAGCTAACACTAGTAAGCTTGATTAGCAAGCTGCATCCATAAACTGCATTGGTTTCATCAGGTGGTGACCTCCAGCTTGCACTGTGGCAGTTCGCAGACGACTATGAAGCCGTTAGGATGAGAATTAGCACCTCCAAGTTTAAGGCTGTGGTTCTCAGCTGATAAAGGGTGGAGTGCCCACTCTGGGTCGCAGAGGAGCTGCTGCCTCAAGTGGAGGCGTTTAAGCATCTCAAGTGAGTGGAGCAAGAGACTGATGAATGAATTGGTGCAGCTTCTGCAGTCATGCAGAAATTTCACTCACCAAAATGAAACACAAACTGGTCAGTCTGGACAGTCTGTACCTAAATATTTGCTGGATAATTCCATTAGAAAAGTTCCAAAAGACACCAACAGCACAAGCACAATGGAAAGGTCCAGTTCAGTGACTCCTTTGTCACCTTAATGTATTTGGAAGTGAGTAGCATATGTCCTTTTTTTTCATTAAGTACACTCTAATGCTCAATACCAGAGCCCCCACAGTCTCACTCCCTTCAGTTTCTGCTATACACCCATGGCTGCTTTTCCAGACATAGATAGAATTGTATTGTGAAGTTCACAGACATCATCACCTTCATCAGCTGGATTACACACAGCCATGACAGTTGATACTGGAAGGAAATCAACAATTTTGCAATATGGAGCAGAGAACAACCTACTGCTTGATGTCAATAATACCAAGGGCTTTAGGAAGAAGGATGCAAAGACACACTCCCTGACACAGTACCCAATCCCAATGCCTCACCCTGCGGGTGGTGGGTCCTCAGGAAGACAGTTTAGGCTGTGCCTGAACAACACGACTCCAGGCCCAACCACCAGACGCTCCCCAGTGAACTCCCCTGACAGGTTTGGCCCCAGAAGAAGATGCCCTGCCCTGGGCGAAGTACTGGAGCTCATATCCATCTGATTCATCTGGAGTTTTTGAACCACTTTTAGTCTAGTACCTCTTCTGAGACCATTTTGCCTTGGGTGATTCTAGCAGGGGCTATTGCATCAGACCACACAGCTTCCAGGATCACACAGGCACACAAACCCCTCTACCAAACCCCTCTACCATGTTAAGGTGGTGATTCTTTGGACAGTTTAAATTGTAGAAACGATGATAAGAGCTATAATATGGAAACAGAAAAGGTCTGCATTCTCAGACCAAGCTACACAGCTGCAACAATACCTTCTTTTATGCTCTATGCAACTGGTTTACAACAGGTGTTGTTAAATCTGTTTTAAAATGCTAGAGGTTCTGTGTGCCTGAGGCAGGATAAAATGTCCTTACGGTTTCTACAGCATTCATCCCAGCGGGGTGTTTCAGAAGTGGTGCTTGTCAGGGACAAACTGTAGCAGATACTGCTAACTGCAGACACTTAGGGTTGAAATGAGGCACAGGGGGTGAGTGGGATGGGGGGTGGGGGGGTCACATGCATGTGTGTAGTTGTGTTAATGTGTGTGGTAGGACCTACAAGGGGGCGATAACCCCAATAACAGTAGTCCTTACCTTTCTGCTCCCTTGATCCACACACACATGCTACAAGACACACATGCACACACACACACACACACACACACACACACACACACACACACACTCCATGCCACTGTGCGTACAATATGTGATTTTAATGAACCTAATCTCCAGGATCACCAGGTCTCTGAGCCGGGAAATTAACGAGAGCAGGTTAAACACACACAGTAGGTTCAGTGAAACCCCTTTCAAATAATGCGTGTGTGTGTGTGTGCGTGTGTTTGTGTGTGTGTGTGTGTGTGTGTGTAGGGGTGAAATTGGTTTTCCTCAGGATTAAAGGATTAAAAAGGCTGTTAGTTCCTCAAAGTGCTCCAAATACCCCCCTCAATATTCATTACAGCAGATACAAAAGGCAGAGAGGAGCTCATAATGGGCCCCAACCTTCTAATCATTTCAAGCAGGGACGCTCCTGATCTTGCACGCCGCCACACATACACCCATACGCTCTCTTTTATTATCATTATCCACACTATTAGCATGATATAAGAACTGTCTGGAGATCACAACGGGGCAAATTTGATATAGAAAAGAGATTATTGAGGAAACTGTGGCTGAAAATGATCCAAATATTTGTACACATTTCAAATGAGTGCCCCCCTCCTCGGCTGCTGTTAAGAGTCATCTCCAGTCTTTTCCAATACTCCAAACTAATGACTCCCTGATGCCAGCAGGTCTGGTGCGAGGTCTGCCAGCCATAGAGTTTGTTAAAGAGGATAATAAATCAATATCTAAGTGCCATCACAGTCAGGAGGTGGCCTAAGTGCCCCCTCAACACACACACCCCATGGAAAAACTGTCCTTTTAAAGTCCCTTCAAGCACAGAGGAGGGGGGAATAATTGTAAGTGATTGAGAGCATTCTTCACTGTGCCCTTTTTGCACCCAGCAGGTAGCCACTTGTTCGCTGACAGCAATGAAGGGATTGGTTTACATTGTGTGCTGCTGGCCCGCTGCTGTGTGTGTTTGTGTGCGCACACAAGCTCGTGGAGACCTAACAAGGCTGAAATTGATGCCGTTTTAGCTAGGGAGCCATTTTTGATGGTTGCTGACATTCAGTTCCAGAAAATATTGCATTGGATGGGGAAAAGGTCAAAGCCAAGGGCGAGGAAGTGAAGAAAATAAGAAAAAGAAATGGAAAGCAAAATGAAAGCATACTTAACGATTGAACCATCCCCATAAAAATAATGCGTATGCATTAAAACCGAAGCAGAATAAGGATAAACAAATAATTTATATAATAATATATATAATTTGTCTGATTTTACACTGCTTCAGTTTAGCACCTCAGTTTTGGAATCAGAGTTTGGTATTTACACAGTACAGAAAGACTTAGTCTAGGAGCTGAAGACTTTCCACTCCCTTCATGGTTAGCACATTTGCCTTATATGCAAAGGGTCAGGAGGAGACACAAATCCCCAGGAGGGTTGCATCCAGTGTAAAACTGCCAAATCAAACATGTGGATTCATCCACTGTGGTGAACCATTGTGAATCAGGGAGCAGCCAAGAAGAAATACCCCCTATAAGACACTTCTTATAGGGGGTATTTGCAACTCAGTCCAGGATGAATGGGGACCTGTGAGCTGCAGACTGAAAGTGTAAACTTCATGGGAAACATAATAAAATTTTCAATAGAAAGAATCAGAACAACAGTTTCAGTAAAACACTTTTCTGTAAGTGTGTCAGAGATGTCACACCACAATAAGAAACTTAACAGTACACACCACTTTTTTCCCCTCTCATGCACATAAAGCTGAACAATAGTAATAATAATAATAAAAATAATAATAATTCTGCTTATGCATGCAACAGATTACATTAGCAAAGATGGGTTTCTAATGACTTAATGAATTTGCTAATAAAAAAAGAGCAAAACAGCAAAAAAAAAATTTTTCCCTTTTATGGCAGTATCACTGTCCAAGAAAAAAAAACATAATTTCTTTTAGTAAATTCTCCCCAAATGCAACACATTTGAAAAAATGTCTCCTGTTTGTTTCCCTACAACAAAGTCAGTATCTTAAGTGTCACAGCAGCCTTTCCATGACTTTAACCAAACTGCAGAACACACACACGTATTTATTTTTTGCATGTGTTTATATTTTCCCAATTACAAATGACAAATTGCATAATCTGATTGCACAGGGTTAGGATTAGAGGTGCTTGCACTTTTGAAGGTCTCTGATTTGTCATGGTTTTTCAAATTCCAGAAAACTCCGGGCCTTTCAGAAGGTATCGAAGAAATGGAAATGTGTTTTGTAGTTTCACTTGGAGGACTTGTTGCCCTACTTCAAATCCTTAACATGAGAAAAACTGTATTTCCTCATTTTATATCACATTTTTTTAAACTAAGAAATTTTGAAATAAAGTATCCTTTAAAAAAAATGGTAGTACATACACTTTATTGCGTTCCATAAACTTTTTTTCTTTCGCCACACATCTTCACAGGTAAAATGTTAACAAGTTTTCTTCTACATTGTTTTGTTAAAAAAATAAATTAAAAAAAATACAGGAAGGCATCAGTTTAGTGAGTAGGAATTTCTAATGACCCACTAACAGGTTATCATTAAACACTAGTCACCCTACATTCCACAACTCAATGGTTTCACTGTCCAAAGAGAAGAAAACCCTCCAAGTTTGTTTTCAAAGGCACTCCTCAGGCACAAAACACCCCATCAGCTACTGCAGGAGACAGGAAACTATTATGCACATCATTTTTCTTCAGTGCTGGCACACTGGAGTAATCACAGGCACCCCCTCTCCCTCCCCGATCACACGGGCCTCCTCCTGTATCTTCTTCCCCGCATAACAGCGCTGAGAAAAACTCCAGACAGAATAAATGCTGCTACCCCAGCCCCACAGCTCGTCGGCTAGCTTTTCTTTACCCAACTCTTCGTTCCCCACCCCATCATCCTTCCAGAAGGAGACATATATTTGTCACAACTCTTGCTGTGGATTTTATTTTTTTGCACATATTGTCTAAATGCATAAATGCATGTCAGCATTTCTCCAAGTCAAGTCGTGCTTCTCTGCTTTTTTCAATCTGGATTTCTCCATTCTGCAAGGGGAAAACGCTGTATAGACTAGTATCAAGTATGAATTAAGTGTGAAATTCCACTATCACTAAACAAAGGAAAGGTTTGCGTTGTCTTTCCATTATTTAGAGGGGCCCTGAGCAGTCTTACACATGTATTCCAATTTACATGGTTGACGTTTTTTTTGGGGGGGGGGGTTTCAGCCCTTTGAGGTGTTACACATTTATTTTGACGTCTAAAGAAGCATCATCTTACCAAAATGTTTAAAATATGTCCTGTCCTAACTGAGTTTGTACTAATTGCACTGTTAAGTATTATTTCAGCTGGTTCTATTATTGCTAAGGATGCATCACTTACCTGGAAAAAAGCTCTTCATCATACCAGCTTTGAACGTTTACGGCCACGGTAAAATTGATGTGATAAAACAGATAAATATCTTTTTATTTGCAGACATTCCGATATCCGTCAACACGGCTGATGACGTGGAGAGAAGCCGACTTGAAGGTTTCTGCATGCTTGTTCAATCAGTGCGTGGAACTTATTTTCATTCCTCCTTTAAAGATAGTAATCCTGTTTCTCATTGGTCCTAAATCGGGATAAAGAACACTGCTTGATGGTTCTTGACAAAAAAAAAAGCTCTTCATAAACCTGGCCTGTTGCCACTCGGGCTCATCGGCTCCTTCATTCTGTTTCCTACAACACATTGCTACCTCTCTCAGCAACAAGTTTGCTTGAGCTAACAAGTTACATACAGCATGAAGAAAAAGCAGAAAAACTGAATTTTTGCTGCACAGAAAAAAAAAAGCATTGAACAGGTAAATGATGGGATGTACACTCTGTCTTTTGAAGAGATTTTATGGGCACAATGTTTACCATTTAATGCTGTTTTATGTTTCTATAAGCAGTTTCTTGTGGCTTTAAAACACTGATTTTCAATCCACCCATCAGTCATTTTATCCTTTCTTCACATTTCTTCATCACTTTCCAGATTTCTCACTTTCTCCTTGCTACCATATCAGTGTCTTCACTCCCTTTTCCTTCCATCTAGCTTTTCCTCACCCTCTATCGTTATTCTGCCAAACTTGGCTTCATTAAAACGCTAATGAGTCCCATTAATGGACCCAGAGATCAATTCTGTTTGCAAACACTTGAGCCTCTGCTAATAAGGTGTGATTAGTATTAGTTTTATTCACTTCACCTCTGTGTGTGAACTCTGATCGTTACTGATTTTCTGTATGGTCAGGAAATGCCTAGGTGGACTTTCTCAAATTATTTCTGTTCCTCAAAGAGACATTACAGAATGAGTCCCAGCAGCCCTGATTAAACTTACTGCACTCGTATGAAAATCTAAAATACTATAAAGTGCACCAGTGACAGAAAAACATTTTTCTCCTTGTTCAGCTCCCTTTTTTCTCTCTCTCTCCCTTTTTTACTCTCTATGTCTCCATGTTTTGCATTATCCCCACCAGTCTCTGTGGTTTTGAAGTGTCAGGGAAGGCATGGATAGCATGGACCTCCATGGCTGAAGCATCCCAGAGGTTATAAGGAAATCACAGTTTGATGGCATTCCCATATGCTTCCAGCTGACTGGGACTGTCCATTCCATGTTGGCTGTTCTGTAATAATTCTCTGAATTTGTTTTAACCATTAAAGACAGCCAGATGTTTAGTGTTTGGTGCACAGAATCAGTAGTTGTGCTGAAAGGAAATGCAAGAAAGTCCTTTGTCAGTGGTTGGTGATAAAAATAAACATTAAGTGACACCTATAGGCATTAGTATTGTGCCATTACTGTCAGGGTTTGTTCAGCTTTCACTGGGAAGATTAATAGAATATAGAAATTGACGCTATGACACAGAATTTTTTTGAACTCTTGCACCATGTCCTGTTGTATATTTAGTTTTATGCATGTGAGTATTTAAATATAAAAGCAGGTATTTTAATCTGACATTGGCATAAGCCCCCAAATATAATTATACAAAATGCATTTCATATTTTGAAGTTTAAAATTGTTACTTTTCTTTTTTTCCCCCCAATCTGCTACAGTTTAAAGTCTGACATATAGTGTGAAAACAGTTCAACTTGTAAGCAGTCATTTACAGTGAATTTACAGCAAAATGTTTGTGTTTTTGAACATTTAATTTTCAACTATAAGTTTGTTGAGTAAAAGTAAAAGATGAAAGAGAAATGAGGTAGAATTCTTTTCAAAGACTAGTTTGTTCTTGAACAGTTGTTTTATAATTGTAAATGGATTATTAAATTATGTGGAAAAACGACCAAGCGAATAAGAGTTTCCTGGGTTTGTGCAGGACTCCCCACTTTCTTTGTCTGATGTTATCTGTGCGTCTCTTACAGACGGGACCTTTGAGGATTCCCCTCTGAGGGCTGCGGATGATATTGTTCTCTGCGGTTTGCATCTGCTGGTTTGATAATCCAGTGATTCCGCCGTCAGAGGGGGATTCTCGGAGCGCAAATACGCAACAACACACAAACTCCTGGACTGTGACGGCAGCCATTGTTCCTCCCAAACAATGTCTTCACTTTGATGTCTGTGATGCTTGGCCGGCCGAGGGAAGTTTTTTCAATCTGTGCTTTAGCACTCAGTTCCCTTTTAAGTCTGCTGCTGAGAAACCAAGAAACTACAAAAATGAGATAAGTGCATATTTACATTACCTTTAATAATATATCAGGTGGCTTTGTAGAATTTTACAAACGAAAGAAGGAAGATAGAAAGAATATTTTATTATAAATGCACTGCAGGGAGGATCAGATGCTTAATTTCCCACATTCTTTGCTTTTTATGCACCAAGCTGTACCTTTTCTATAAATAATATATGGTGGAAGCATCTTTAAAGTGAGGCTGTGCTCAATTTTTCCCTGTAATATTGCCTCAGCTTAGTTAACACACATAGGCATGATTTTTTTCTTCTTCAAGCAAAGATTTCTTCTTAGAGAGCTGAGGCATGTTAAAGTTTTTTTTTCAGTATTTTAATTCATAAATCGTATAACTAATGCCTTTTCTTTGTTATCCCACTGGTTTATTAGCAAAAGCCTGTTAATCTGATATTATAAAGATTTCAATGAAAATCAATGCCATGCAAACCCAGACAAAGTTATGAATTCAATTTCAAAAGGCTTTACTGGAGGAAATCTTCCACATCGCTGTAGAACATGACGCATCCTCTGTGGAAAGGGGTTCGTTTTTGTTTCACTGAAGGCCCTTCAAAGGCTTCCATAAAGGAATTTTTTTTTTTCATTGTCCTGCTGCAGGGGCAACATGCTGCTGCGAGTCTTGACTGACAGCTTCAATCCTCCAATGTTCTTTGGCACAAAAGGCAACAAGCAGAAAGGAAATTGGCTTTTGTCCTCACCTCCAAGCTCCTTAACCTGATGCCTGTTTTCTCATTTATTAAAACTTAAACTGTACTTACAAACTGCCACAAAAACACAAATAGCACATGTTTGGTTAATGGTCTTGATTATGGTTTTTAATCGACTATCTGCAACAAGTCCTTTATATTATTTTCTTCATTTTTTTTTTTTTGGTGCTGTGCATATGTGGAATACAGTTCATTTACAGCAATTATTTAAATATCTACCTTCAGTAATTTTAAAAGGAAGTCATAATGTTTCATTTATTTTCTTTTAGCACTTTATTTTCCTTTTATTAACTTAATTATATTTATTTTCAGCTAACAGCTGTCCGGCAGTTATTGAAAAGGTGTTCTGAAATTATTCATTTCTTTTCTTAATGCTTTCATTTTACTAGTCTGACATCTTAAGAGAATATATTTTCAACCTCAGTTTAAATTGTTTTCTGGTTTATTTTTTAAGACAATAAAAAAAAAAAAATCCCTACTATTGAAATTAAAAATCCAAACCTTAAAAATCAAACTCACGCAGCCAAGCAAGTGAGGTGGCCAGAGGTGGAGGCCTCTCTGTTTGGCCTGTAATGACTCTAAGCCAGTAGTTTTGTGCCCCCTTCTGGCAATTCTGGCAATAGGTGACCAGCTGATATAGTTGTGATAAACAGAAATGAGACGCATGCCTGTAATGTAGTGGTAATATCTTCTCTCCAGCCACCATATGGCCAACAACACCCTGTTATCTCCTTTATTAGATGTCCACAAGAGTATGAAAACAATATTACAGAATATAAAACCCAACTGGTCTCACATTACTGATGATGGCAACATCAAACCAGCTTTAAAAAAAAAATTCTTAGAATGAGTCATATTTGGGATACATGGACCATAGAACAGATTCAGTGAGTCTTTTGTTAAACTAAACACATGCAAAAACAAATCTTCACCCTTTCCTAAATGACCTGCCCAACTTTAACTCTTCAGATTAAATAGGACTGTATAACAGAAGGCCATTGGTGATAGAGTCAAAAAGAACCTCAGGCAGAGCAACATAATCAGAAGCAAATCAGCCGTTTCCCCTGTCACCACTCTGTACTCTGGGAACTAACAAGGCAGCAGACTCTCCATCCACTCCTTCTCTCCCTCCCTCTCCTTTGCGACTCCATAACTTGTCACATTCCCTATTAATTTCCAAGACAGATGCTGACTTTGCCTCTCCACCTTTCTTCCCCTCACTCTCCGTCTCTCTGCCTGTATTCCTCATTTCTGCCTCCTTCTCCTCCATTTATCTCTGCCTCCTTGCCTTTATCCGCATCTTCGATCCTTTCTCCTGCTATCTTCACCTTCCTTTCAGACTCTCCACCTTTCCCTCTCAGTGTTCCACCTGTTCTCACCTTTTTCATCTATCCTGTCATTATCTAATTCTTTTTTAATACCATTTCCCTTGTATTTTCATCCTTCATTTCCATAAAAGAGATGCTGACTTTGCAGAGCTGGTGCTGAGATGTGTGCATATGTCACAATTAATGTAGATTTTAACTGGCGGCAAAGAGCAAGAAGATCATAGCCTAATATGTTTAAGCAACTGATGGCTTCCAATTAAGGGAAAGGAACAGTGATTTATTATCATCGAAAAGAGAAAAACTTTGAAAGGTTGGGAGAAGGAAGAAGAGGAGATGGTAAAGAGAAGAGAGAAATAAAAGGGAAGAAAAATGGGGAAAAAGGAGAAGATCAGAATCAGAATCAGAATCATTTTATTGTCATTAAGCATCAGGTGTTCATGTTTCATCAGGTGAACGAAATTAGAAGGAGCTCCCTGGTAGCAGCGTTTAGAATAAATACTATGCAACTATACAAATGTACAAAGTATGGAGCAGACAGGAAGCAGATTATTGACTGAATGAAGAAACAAGAAAAAGGAATAGAGAAAGCAAAGAGTAAAAGACAACAACAAAAGGAGTAGAGGAAGACACGTATAAAGGAAGATTTTAAAGAGGGGCCAGGTGGAGGATAATAGTAAGTGATTAAAACAACGGAAGAAAGAGGGGAAGCTAGAAATGGGATGTAGATAAGAAGACAAAAAGAAAAGAAAAGCAAAAATGTAAAGAGCAAGAAACTGTGTCAGTGTTCAAAGAGGAACAGATTAAAGGAGGAGGATGTGGCATAATCATTTATGTCTGCAACAAAACTCATTCTGATGCCTGAGAGTACTACTAAAAATAAATTAAAGAAGGCACTTTAGGTATGTAATATATCATTTAATATGACATTAAGCATGAGATGTCTCTGGGTGTAATAAACTAGGAAGTGCTCCTGTGTTGTAAAAAAAAATAAAATAAAAGTACATTCATTATTCAGGCGTTTAATTTGGTGCATTTACATTTTCTCAAAATATTTGCCATAAATGTTATGTATGACATTACATGGTGGATGTTATCCATATTATCCTCCTCTAAATAAATTTATAATAGAGGTTTAAAAAAGGTTTATAATGTTAGATATGCAATTATTGACTTAAAGCAGAGTGATACAAAGGTTGCTGTTACAGAGCATTCTCATTTCAACTGGACACATTGTGGTTCATAAGGAGTGTCATCACAAATGCATACTGATGATAACGGTGATACCTGAAAATGATATGTCAATATCGTGTCACATATAATATTGCATATATCTATGCAGTTGTTCTTTTTGTCTGCTTTTGTACTCTTACAGACCTCTGAGCGCGTGTATTTTGAGTTTTATTTATTTACCAAGAAAAGACAGAAAAAATAAATAAATAAAAATAAAAATATCTATTTTTTAAAATTCTTTATAGATATCATGATAATAATGTGAATAACTGTGAAGTGAAAATTCGATATTCAATTCAACCCAAAGTACCATTGTTCCTGTAGCTGGTTTTTGGTCATTTAATGCAACGTGTTGGGTTTGGTGCTCTGTAAAAGCAACATATTCATTGGTATCCAGATATCCTCTATAGAAGCATGACCTGTGGGCAGCTATAGTTGAGCAGGTGACCCATATGCTGAAAGACTACAGGTACGTGGCTTTGATTCTGCTCCAGACCGTTTTCTGTATGACATTTCTCCGTGCCCTCTCCCTCTGTTCTTGTCCAATAAAGGCTAAAAATGTCTGAAAAAAAAAAAAGAAATTGCTAATTAGAAGAATAGCAGGGCTGATATGTGCAGCTTTGTAGACGGGGAGAGATGAGAGAGACAGCAGGCACTTCAAGCATGAAGAGAGAGTAATGGGTATATGTACAGCATCAGGAAAGCCCCGTATCACATTTAACCTAGTTCACATACAGTAGTGAATAATCTAAGCCACCTTAATTAGTAGGCGTATCAACTGAACAGTATTATTGTTATTATTATTAAAAGCCTTTAGTTAATTCAATTAAATTCAATTTTATTTATCTAGCACCAAATCACAACAACAGTCACCTCAAGGTGCTAACAGGTAGTCTCACTGAGCTCGAGATCTCTTTTACAAGAGATGCCTGTGTACAAAAAACATATACAAAACTATATATATATATATATATATATATATATAATAAAACAACATTGCACATGATCACAAATTAAGAAAAACATGCAAGAGTAGTTGCAGATAAATAAACAGAACCTTTTAAAGTGTTCCAGTGAAATCAGGCAATGTAACTTCATGTTTTTTTGCAGTTCATTCCATTTATAGGCAGCAAAGTATTTAAATCCAGTTTTTCCAAATTCAGTGCGAATCAGAGATACAGCTAATTTTAAAGTGTCCTGTAAACTGACATTGTAAGTACTGTGTTTGCATTCAATCTAAGAGCAGAGGTAAGCAGGCAATCTTTGCCGTAGAGCCTTGTAAATAAATATTATACAATGCTGCTCTCTTCAATTTGCTAGGGAGGACCACCCCACTTTTTCATAAAAGATGCAATGGTGAGTAAGGTCCAGTGTGTTAGGATTTATCACAGGCAATAAATCCTAACACACTGAGGCTTCAAGGTGGATGAAGAAGCATGCACATAAATAAAAGAAGCATGCATATAGACAATATCACCATAATCAAACACAGACAAAATTGTGGATTGTACAGTGATCTTACAACTTGTGAATGAGAAACAAGGTTTGTTTCTATATAAAAATCCAGCCTTTGTCTTTAATTGTCTTGATAGTTTTTCCACATGGTTTTTAAAAATGTGTCTAGCATCCAGCCAGAGTCTTTATGGTAGAGTATTTATAGCAATCAATAGTTTCAATTTTATGACTATGAAGGGTTTGAATAAGGACTGTAGGCTGGATACTTTTAGGTGACCTCATAAATGTCATGCACTTAGTTTTCACAGAATTTTTAAAAGTTTATGTTTGATACAAGATTGACTGAAATGTATTAAAAGCAGATTGTAGATTTGCAACAGTCAGATCAAGTAAAGAGCCAGTGTCTTATAAAATAGTGTCATCTGCATAAAAATGTACATTACAGTTTTAGGTGGAATTGTTTGTGTAAAGGATGAATAAATGAGGTCCAAGAATGGATCTCTGTGGAATATCTACAAATGTTAAGTGGACTTGACCTGAAACCTTAGGAACCTGAGGAAAACTGAGTTCTATCAGAAAGATAATGATTAAACCATTTAAGGCACTGTTCATCTAAACCAGCTGAGACTAACTTTTCTAATAAAAATGCCATGATCTACTGAATCAAATGTTTTCAATAGATCTATGAAAAGTGCAGTGCAAAACTGATGATTATCAAGGGCTTCAATAATATTATTAAGTGCTGTTGTGATGCTGTGACATAATCTAAACCTGACTGCTCTGACTGTAAAATGTTACCTGATTTCAGATTCACTTTCAATTAAGCATTTGTTAAGAACTCTAAGACCTTTGGTAGGCAAGTCAATTTTGAGATAGGGTGGTAATTATTTAAGTATTTACCTGAATTTTGAGTTATAGGTGCAGTGATCAGATCCGTACTGAGATGAAAAATTGTCGTCACCCTTATGTATGTCTTTGGACTGTGGGTTCTCTCCTGGAGAGAGAGAAAAGAAATCCAAAGAGATCTGTTAGATTAACTGGTGATTCTAAACTGGCCATAGGTGTGAATGATTGTCTGTCTGTCTGTGTTAGCCCTGCAACAGAGTGGCAACCTGTCCAGGGTGTACCCCGCCTCTCGCCCTATGACAGCTGGGATTGGATAAGTGGAAGAAAATGGATGGATGGATGTTTATCATTATATTGTTCAAAATTGTGCAGAAAAGATTGATCAGGATTGTAAATATTTTCAATTTGTTTCAGATCAGAGTCCATTAAAGTGTTTAAAAGTTATTTTCTTTACAAAACAGGGGTAGTTGTAATTCTGGAGGTTGTGACTTTTTCTGAGACATGCTATTGGGCAATGGTCTCTGATGTCATGAAGAAAAGCCTATTTTAAATATAAACAACATTTGCTTAAAATCTATGTGTAAATTCAAAAGAAAGTTTCTTGTTTGGACTGGACTGGACAATCATGGCCTCTATACTCCTAAGATAAATGTAGCTTCCTAGTCTGAAAAGTGATGCCTATGCAGAAGTGCCTTAAACCTGCATTCTTTTTAATAGCCACCAGGGAGTGATGCCTGTGGTTGCAGAAGGAATTCCATAGAAGTCTATGGGAAAGCAGCCTTGGGCCCTGACCTCTGCAAATACTTTCCAGATGAGTTTATGGGCTCAGCCACATATTCCTATTCATACTGAATAAAATACTCAGTCCGATTTTTGAAATCTTATTCATACTATGTTTGAGAAAGATTATCCAGGGTAATGCTTATTGGCTAACGAGGTGAGTGTGGAGTTTCACAGTCAGATCCACCCCTCTCTCATCTTGGCAGTTTCTAAACGACTAGATCGCGACAGCGAAAATGCTCCATTGAGGCTTCAAAACAGGACTTCACAAGCCCATGAGCGAAATCACAGTAGCTACGTCCATCTTTCATATTGTCAGTAGTCCACCCACCAATGTCACCAATATAAACTTCATGTTGATCAGTCAGGTCAGTGGGCTAAAAAAATTTAAAAATTAACATCAGAGCAAGAGGTCATCTGTTTGAGACAACGTTGAGGTGAGTTAGCCTTTCATTAGTTGCTTGTTCTTTTCAAAAGTGAAAAAGTTTTGTGTTTTGTTCTGACTGATAAAACCACAATTTCTGTACACAAATATTTCATTTTGCTAGAAGTGGATCTCCAAGGACATTTAGGATGGACTTTTATGTTTGCTGGGTATTTTCATAATCAATTCATCTGTGGAGGATTTTTAAGATCAAACATTTGGTTTGTGCGTTACAGTTTCTTAAAGCACAAGGTGATGAATTAAAACAAGCTTTTAGTTTGACCAAAACCAAAAGATACTTTACACTTGATCTTATACAAGAAATTGAAAAGGAGTGTATGAGATGCTGGAAAAGGTCAGTTTTTGACATACTAGCTAAGCAAAAATATATATATATATATCAAATCAAATTTGTCCAGTTAATTTTCTGTTGAATAATAATAATGTTTCCATTGTCCATCTTTTAACAAATAAGCTTCACACCTGGCTTGCTGAGTTCACCCTGGCTTTTCTCACGGTCCTGGGCGGTGGCCCAGCAACGGTCGGGTCGTACTGTTTTTGTTGTCGCCACGTGCAAGCAGGAGGGTAAACAAATCCAGTTTTAATAAGGGCTTGTAGCTCATAATCCCCGCCCGCCAGCAGGTGAGGGCCAACATATGGGGCGAGACTAGGATGAAGGGGCAGCACAAACTCGTGCACAAATACACACACACCGTACACACGCACACACACATACAGCAGCTGTCGCTTGTTTTCCAAGGTAAGACCGATCCAACAAGAACACGGTGGGTCTTTGGGAGCTGGGCCAAGATGGGGAGGAAGGGGGAGATATATTGATGCAAATGACAGAAGGTGAAGGAAGGAAGAAAGGCAGGAAGGATTCCAAGTAGAATTTATCTGTTTCTCGCTCCCATTAAAGTCCACTTGCCTCTGCCACTATTACATTTCCTAAGCCGATAAATGACACAGGGTTAAGTACTCCATGGTTATTATAACTGAACATGGAGTGAAGTAATAGCACAATATTTTACTGTGCTGAAGCCAAGAGTGTTAGAGCTCAACTAATTTACCACTCTGCTGTTTTGTAAACATAATACGTTTGACTAGTGGGACTTGTTCATGGTTACTTTGCCCTTGTGTACTTTACAGCGATAAAATTCTTTCAGCGAGAGTGGCGAGGAAGAAAAAAAAATCAATTTCCCCCCTGACTGATTTGGTTACACACAGCTCAGGCACAGTCTCCCTTCAGCTTGCTGTTGTCTTGTTTTAAAGCTTAACAAATGTACTTTTTCTCTTGTTGTTGTTTTGGCTTATTTCATAAAAGAGCTTCTCATAAATCACTGTAGGTCACTGTAATCTTTCAGTCTGAGTTTAAACATAAAAATCAAACCAAAGCTGAGGTTTTAATGATTTTATGTCCTCTTTTCCACAGGGCCCACTCACTGTGGTTTATAACTCTGCCTTCCCTTTTCTTCTCGTTCCTTCGTTTAGTCTCTTCTCTCCTCCCTCCTTTGTTGACTGAATTTCCTTCTCAATCTTTCCCCATGTTCTTTATTCCTGACCTATTCCCTTCCTCCTTCTCGTAATCTGCCTCTCTCTCTCTTTCCCTCTGTCTTCCATCTCAACCCATTTCTGCTTCTTATGAAGTGTGAAAAATGATTGTCTGCAGGATGAAGTGGACAGAATTCACTGGCGTAATGGCCTGACAAAATGAATCGCGGCCATCCTCGCCATCCATCACCACTCTGAGGCGACTGCTGGCTTATTGATTACTAGTTGTAACTACAAAGTGTCTGATTCAGTGCTTGTGGCATGGCGTGCGGAGGGAGGGGTGGGAGTTTGAGAAGGTGGTTGGCAGTGGGTGGAAGGGAATGCAGGCAGCTGTAGCACTCTCAAAAATCCTCCTTTGATAGATTTTAAATGGTGAAATATTGATTTCTGTCTGGTCCAAGGCCTGGCCGAGCTGGCTGCAACTATTTGTCGGAGGTATAATGCTGGACACCCGTTTCTGCTGGCCACCATAAGTCATACTGACACCAGGAAAAATGAGGAAGGTAGAAAAAGGGGAAAGGGGGAGAGAAATAAATATGTGGCTCACCCCTTTACCTTCATTCAAGTCCAGCTGTGTCTCCCATGTTAAATCGCACATACACAAGCTGAATAACCTCACTTCTACTTAATTTCAATTTTATATCCTTCATATATATATATGTACACACACATATTCTCCTCTACTTAATTTCCTGAAGGAAATGTCTTTATTTATCTAAAGGAAAAGAAAAACTGGGCACCAGGTGAGATTTCAATTCTGAATTCTAGATTTCAGTTTACTGGAATAAAATTCTGTATCACTTTCAAATAAAAAAATACTCTCAGCAGTTCTCGTGTAATATTATTGCTACTAACATATAGGATATATATAGGCATGCTTTATGCGGTCTTGTTTTTTGACATGAGAAGTACTCCATATATTTTGGGGAAGAAACCTGTCTAAATGTGCATATGTCATCTTTTCATGGTTGGATGATTTATTATTTTTTTTGTGAAATCTGTTTATTGAATTTTTAAAGCAGCTACACTGTTGCATAGGGCAAGATAATGCAGTGATGTAATGATGCAGTGAGACAATACACTGCACTTATGGTGAAATGAGTAATATATGAATCTAATCCATGTCCTTCAGTCCAAAAAGTGTGGCAATTGTCCATGTCATCTATTTAAATCCAGTTCCAGTGCCCTCCCCAATTTCTGCTGAAAAAGTCCTTTCATTGATATAGTGTCCAAGGTTTTTTAAATATTTACAACTTCTGAGATCGGAGATTTCCACATGGAAATAGATGGAGGATTTCTGACCCACTACACCATATGGCTTTTCTTGCTAACATTACAAAGAGAGACTAGGTCACATCCTCCTTCTCTTTAAGAGAGACAGGAACCTTCGCAAGCAGGCGTAGAAGTGGATTGACAAAACACCTGAACATACTACTACCCAGAACATTTGAATTTTCAGGCATTCCCACAAATAATGTAATTCAATTCAACTCAATTTTATTTATATAGCACCAAATCACAACAACAGCCACCTCAAGGTGCTTTTCATTGTAAGGTAAAGACCCTACAATAATACAGAGAAAACCCCAACAATCAGATGACCCCCTATGAGCAAGCACTTGGCAACAGTGGGAAGGAAAAACTCCCTTTTAACAGGAAGAAACCCCCGGCAGAACCAGGCTCAGGGAGGGGCAGCCATCTGTAACCTGGTGCCTACATTAGATTTGTATTTGGGACAGTTTGGTGAGGTTCCCATTCTGTGCTTACTATAGATGCATAGAGATATGTAGATTTGGTGCAAAATATTGTATTGTAAATCTTTATACCTGTTGCAAATTGAAATTCTGGAAGGTAATTGCAAAATTTTGTCCCACATGTCATTGTGTATTACACTTTTGAGCAAAGCCTTAGCCATAAAAGTTTACCCAGGGTCTATCATGACTGGATTTTAATAGCTCAGACATGTTTCTGCTAATATTCAAACACATCATGATTACATGTATTTTTGTTTTGCAAATCTTTTTTGGAATCATCTATGCTGTCATTAAGACTGAGTGAAAAACAAGAACAAGCACAATTATCTCAAGATTAGTTTTGCAAGATAGCCAAAACACTTTCACTACACATGGAAAACTGGGGTTGATAACTTACTTTTTGAGAAGAAATGCCCTTCTCTTTTATGGTTATCAAACTTCCTGTGTGCTCATGGTACCACAGGCTGTGCTATGCAGGCTATGCTAAGTGAGTTGACAGCAATCTGTTTGTCTACATATGCGTTAGTGTGTGACAGGGGTGATTATGTTTACCACAAAAGATAAAGTCATATATTAGAATAGAAATGACCAACTCCTGAAGAAAAAGAAACCAGCCTTGTAGAAGTAACATCAGTACGGTGGCCATGAAAGGTCAAACACACTGCAACTTAAGAAAACACCAGCAAATAGAAAAATGCTCCAAAAGGACACAAAACAAAACAAAAGTTGAATAAAACACAATGGAAATAGAAAAAGCGCAGCAAAAGCTCACAAAAAAACCTCACAAAACACAACAGAAGTGTTTTTGGGGAGACAAGAATGTAACAAAACAGCTGCGGAAGTGACAAGCTACCAGTAAACGGCTAATAGCAAACATGTATCTACAGCATTATGTGACTCATGCGATTAAAACACACATTACCTTGCACAACAGCAATGAATCCTCCACTTCTTTACAGTGCATCCGGAAAGTATTCACAGCGCTTCACTTGTTCCACATTTTGTCACGTTACAGCCTTATTCTAAAATGGATTAAATTCATTTTTCACCTTTAAATTCTACACACAATACTCCATAATGACAAAGTGAAAAAAGTTTGCTTGAAATTCTTGCAACTTTATGAAAAATAAAAAACAAAAATATAACATGTACTTAAGTATTCACAGCCATTGCTCAGTACTTTATTGAAGCACCTTTGGCAGCAATTACAGCCTCAAGTCTTTTTGAGTATGATGCTATAAGCTTGGCACACCTATTTTTGGGCAGTTTATCCCATTCTTCTTTGCAGAACCTCTCAAGCTCCATCAGGTTGGATGGGGAGCATCAGTGCACAGCCATTTTCAGATCTCTCCAGACATGTTCAATTGGGTTCAAGTCTGGGCTCTGGCTGGGCCACTCAAGGACATTCACAGAGTGGTCCCAAAGCCCAAAGCCTCCACAGAGCAACACTGGAGCTCTGTCAGAGTAACCATCAAGCTCTTGGTCACCTCCCTGACTAAGGCTTGCTCAGATTGGCTGGGCAGCCAGCTCTAGGAGTCCTGGTATAGTCCTGGTAGTTCCAAACCTCTTCCATTTATGGACGGTGGAGGCCACTGTGCTCATTGGGACCTTCAGTGCTGCAGAAATTTTTCTGTACCCTTCCCAAGATCTGTGCCTCAATACAATTCAGTCTCGGAGGTCTACAGACAATTCCTTGGACCTCATGGCTTGGTTTGTGCTCTGACATGCACTGTGAACTATGGGACCTTATATAGACAAGTGTGTGCCTTTCCAAATCATGTCCAGTCAAATGAATTTACCACAGGTGGACTCCAATCAAGTTGTAGAAACATCTGACAGATGATCAGTGGAAACATTTTGAGTATCATGACAAAGGCTGTGAATTCTTATGTAAATGTTAAATTTTTGTTTTCTATTTTTAATAAATTTGAAAGCATTGCAAGCAAACTTTTTTCACTTGGGGTATTGTGTGTAGAATTTTGAGGTGAAAATGAATTCAACCAGTTTTGGAATAAGGCTGTAATATGACAAAATGTGGAACAACTAAAGCGCTGTGAATACTTTTTGGATGCACTAAATAAATAATAAAATTCTCCCCTCGCCCTCGCGGGCGGTCTTTATCCTTCAAGCTCGGGTCCTCTACCAGAGGCCTGGGAGCTTGAGGGTCCTACGCAGTATCTTAGCTGTTCCTAGGACTGCGCTCTTCTGGACAGAGATCTCGGATATTGTTCCTGGGATCTGCTGGAGCCACTCGCCCAGTTTGGGGGTTACTGCCCCGAGTGCTCCGATTACCACGGGGACCACTCTTGCCTTTACCCTCCACATCTTCTCCAGCTCCTCTCTC
>VUQS01075598.1:38559-50516 GCA_015108495.1 Heterochromis multidens
GGGAGGCTCCATTCACCCTGAAATCTACAACTATGACTTGTGTCCATATAAACAGGAGCATGCACACACACATTGGTGAAAGTGACTAAAGTTAAATGTCTTCTTAGATTGCCATTAAAAGTCCAAGGAGCTCAGGCCTGTTTCTGCAACATTTTAACTTATAAATATATAATAATACAATGGGGTTTTTATGTCATTGCATGTTAAAGTCCTTACAATATTAGAGAAAGAACCCCAATGATCAGACAATTGTCTGAGAAAGCACTGATGCCTACAGTGGAGAGGAAGAACTCCCGTTTAACAGGAAGAGACCTCCAACAGAACCAGGCTTAGGGAGGAGCAGCCATCTGCCATGACCCATTGGATGGTGAGGGGATAGGAAAGGGAAAACAAATACTTAATAAATACTTAACAAATACTTAATACTGAATAGTCTGCATATTTCCTAAAGCGCTGCCTCATGTTAGTGGTTAGAAAAACAAAATAACACCCATAAAAATGCAGCACACAATAACACTGACACCCTTTAGACCTTCTTCATTACCCTGCATTTGAAAAAGTGGTGTGACTGTGTGGAGGGTGGGGGTTGTTATGAGGATAGTGACCTACTAAGAGAGCAGACCATGAAAAGGTGATTACTGCTCTTAATTGCCGTCTGCAGAGGCTGCCAAAATGCAGGCAGGTAGCATTAATCTACATTAAAGACATTAGAGACACTGCACACAGTACTTTCTGCTGATTCACACTTATTTAAGGCTGCGTATTGTTCCACCGATAAGCTTCAATTAATAGCATTTTTAATGCTGAGCTACTGAGTTCTGCAGTTAGCACACTGTGGTCTCAGCCTCAGACACACCAACAGATATTCTGATTATCACTGCACAACAGGAGTGAACAACCTAGGAGAAAATAAAACACCACATCTGAATGTTTTGTTTTTTTTTAATGTTAATCTGTCAAATTACATTTGATCACCAGCAGCTCTCTGCAGCATCTTGGCATCTTTCAACTTGGTGTTTTGGTCTTCCGGCATGCAACTTTTCTCTTTTGATTCATTCTTCCGGCTCAAAACATGCTCACAATCAAATGACATGAATACAGAATACACGCATTTTCTAATAAGTGATGAATGTGACCCTAATACATCCATCTGAAAGCAGCAAAAATCAAAAGATACTGATTAGACCCTTCAGCACCCATAAGTTTATGGTAAGGAAATGGCTGGATAAATTGATGTATCACAAGAGACCGCAATACGATATATCACAACATAAATATTTTGTCCAACTCCAAGAAAATAGCTAAAGTTGTTATAAATATTATTTGACCTTGAACTGACTCACTTTATGCTCCTTTATATAATAAAATATGAATGGCTGTTAATTAGAAACTATATGAGTGACAAAATTCTTGGCTTTTTACTATAATGCACCAAACCTCTGTCTGTCTGTCTGCTTGTCCACAATCTCTTCCTATATGATCAGGAGGTGAGCACCCAAACTTGCTTATCTATAGCAGATATTGTTGATGATGTTCTCATGTTGCCTTGCAGCGACCTATGGGCTAAAATTACCCATTTTTATGCACCTGTAACATCTAATAAAAGCATCATATTATTTTAATTTCACAACAATAACATCTAATTTATATCCACAAACCATTATATATATGATATATTATGAGAACATCATGTTTGCCTGGCAACCACCTAGCAATGGATCAAAATGACATTTATAGTAAGTAGAAAAGGGCCTGAGTATTTGAGGGAGACCCAAAAAAATGGACTAATTTTTATATTGTCAGTCCCATATTTATGTTCTATTTATTTCTAGAAACAACATCTACCACCTCAATTTTTTTACTTTCATCAATGTGATTAAGCATATCACAATAGCACAAACAAACCAAACGATAATGTAGCAAGGGCATGCACTAGTTAAATAAACACATACCATTTACAGATTCAATATGAATCCACTTATTTTGATTTTGCTATTTAATACGTCATGTTTTGGTTTTAACCCCTACTGGGTGCTGTGCAATGTTTTGGTCCTGAGAAAAACTGAAATTAGGTTTAGAGCAGGTGGTGACTGCCACCCACGCACCCTCCACCCGACAGACACACATACACACATACATATGCAGCACAGAGGAAGCTCAGTCCTGGTGGGAGGTCTGAGGTCTGGCCCTCCACATTCCACAGACAAGTGTCTAGCACCTGCTAGGCCTCAGTCAGCCTTTACTGGCCAACAGATTTGGACGGGCGGACACACTCCAAATCCATTTACTTTACAGTCTGTGTATTTGCATGTGTGTGTGTGTGTGTGTGTGTGTGTGTGTGTGTGTGTGTGTGTGTGTTGGGGGGGTATAAAATCCATATCAGTTTTTAAGAAAGAAATCATTCAGCACAATTAAAATATGAGCTGAATTATATTGTAGATTTTGGCATTTTGGTATTAAAGCCTCACCCAGACGAGACATCACACACACACACACAGTATACAGTATGTACATATAAATGTGCACACACCTTCAGCAGGCCATGTCTGACAGGTGCACATGTCAGTGGTTAGTTCAACCTGGATCAGAGCATTTGGTCTCACTCTGTCGCAGCCAGGCCTCTAGGGTGTGTGTGTGTGTGTGTGTGTATGTATAAAACCCAAGGACCCAGTGCTCAGTACCCAGACACTACCCATATTGTTTTCTTCAGTGGAGCTAGAAAAAAGGAAGCTGATTTACAGAGCTGTCTGGCACTGGAGCACACGGATGCATGACTGACTCAGCCTAATGGAGTTTTCAGCCCTGGATTTACACTTCTCCATCTCTGTGCGAGGAGCACAACCCGGCTGCTTCACGGCTCCCTGGAAGCTATGTTAGCTCACTGATCTCATCCTGCATCCAAGTTTGCTTCATCATCAACCCCACTTCAATCCTTCTGCAGCCATAAAAACTTACTGAATAAAAAGACATTTAAGAATATACACCCACTTACTTCATATATCATGTGCAATCCAACTGTGATCAAAGCCTCTTTACAACTCTCAGTCCAAACTATTTGCACATTTATTCTCTGGTTTCCCTTTTTTTATGTTCATTAATGCTAGCTTAGCAACATTAGCTTCCCCAGCTACAGGCCGTGCTAATATAAAGGACAAGTCACTTTGAAGTCAAACTACCATCCTGACAGTAAAAAGAAGGATGAAGGTCGGAGGTTCTGAAATGTCCAAAAAGCCATCAAAAATGAACAAAGCACTGTGAGCCGATGATGTGGGAATTCAGCATTAACGTGTTAAGTGGACCTAAACCAGTTCGGTCTGTGTCGGATTGCTGGACTGCCATCAGGGCAGGACTGCGTAACTGCCAGCAGCTGCCCCTGAATACCGGCCTTAACAAATTATCTATTTCACAGCTCACAAAGCATTTAGCCTTCAAACTGTGTGAACTAATCCATTCCTGTGCTTTTAAAAGGAAAGCCACCCAATATTTTGATCAGTGATATTAATGCCGCGGGCATACCAAGATTGTGAATCTGCAGGCTGTATTTTAATAAATATAGCATTGCCAGGTCTACCTGGTTGACCTGGTATCAGTAATCTGGTACTACACATTCAGGTGGCAATGTTAGCATCTCAAAAAACAAAGGATTTAATATGAAATAACTGACCTTACTTCAGTTATAATGCTCATATAATGCTTTGTTGTTTGTTTTTTCTACAAGTTTTATGAAGACACATCACTACAGAACAGTTTCCTTCTGCCATCAGATTGGCTCCGCCTACAAAACATGCCACTGCCATTTACAATAATTTAGTTCTATGCTAAGACCGATTTTCTTTTTCTGTTTGTTCTGTTTCTGTTGCTTTTTTTAACCATTGTGCCAAGAAAGTGAATACAATGACAGTCATTCTAAAGTCTTAACTCTAAAGTATTAATTCTTCATCACACTATTTTTTTTTTAATTGGAAAGCCTAAAATAATAGCCTAAATATTGGCAACTGTCATCAGTTTAATTGCTAGTTAGCTGATATCAGTCAACAAAGTCAATACTGACCCAATGTTCGGTTGACATATGTAAAGGGTTGACTTTAGTAAGGCCTCAGTCACACAGGCCTAGAGACCATCTGGCAACCACCGGTCGCTAGGGGAATATGAGTATTCCAACTGGCTGCAAGTGGTTGCTGGAGGTTAATGGTAGTCACTGTGAAACTGAATGCTAAGGCCACAGTCACACAGACCTAGAAACTGGTCAGTCACCCCCCTGGTAAACACTAGTCGCTAGGGAAAGTTTTGTATTCCCCAACCGGTTGGCAAGTAGTTGTGAGAGGTTTCTTGTCGTCACTAAGTGAAATTAATTGTAAAGAAGTATATGTTGCTTGATCTTTTGGCAGGCCGATATTATTGGCCAATACTAGCTATTTGCTGATCTATTGATATCAGCATTTACAAAAGCCGATAAACGAAAATTAAAAAGTAAAGAAGAGATGGGAGAAACACCCTTCAACCATGTTATGAGTGTTGACGTTGCATAGTTTCTGCACCAGAGGGCACTCTGCTACTTCCCTATTGGCAACATATGTTTGAAATGCCACAAACACAAAAACTGATCCGGGCAGAGTCAGGCAGAGTGTAAACAAGTAAATAAATAACTAAACATAACAAATGTTAGGGAAATCTTTGATTCATGTGTCTGAAAAAAAAATCAGCCAATTTATTGGAACATTGGATTTTTAAATCACCAAATACTGGCTTTGGTCTTAAAAATCCTATATCAGTCCAGCTCTAGACCCTACAAAAGAAGTTAACTGTCACCTGATCTGACACAGCTCCTGTGCATCAACAGGAAATGTTGCCCAGCCATTCAATGAGCCAGTCAAAGACTCAAGGACCAGCCCTCGACTGTGTGAGAGCAAACCAGGAGCACCAGACCTTATTATTTCCTCATTTTGCAGGGATTGTCAGGGGACCTTGAAGCATTTATGCCAGAAACTCTGGGTGAAATAGCTCTCATAGAAGAAGCTTTAGTCCAACATCAACTGTTGGCAGTGGCTAATGAATGGTATATAAACTGGAAAACTGATTTCCTTAATCCACTTACATTTCTTTAGATTCTATGGTGTGGTAAGCCTATTAGGCCACAGAGCTGTGGAGAATCGTGCAATAAGTGTTGAAAGTAACAGCAGTGGGAGGCTGAGGAGGAAGGAACAACTGTGGCACAATAGTCTCCTTAAAGCAACACCCTGAAGAATACAGTATGAAACATTTGATCGAATCGTGCTTAATATAAGCCGCAGAAAGAAATAAACCTAACTGATTTCTTCATCGCCTACATCCAGAGCACTAAGCTCGGATTTGTCTCCTGGGTTCCTTCTGCAACATTTACCGAGGAAAAAAAAAACAGGAGAGAGAGAGTGAGAGAGAGAGAGAGAGAGAGAGAGAGACCAAGGGAGACGGAAAGACAGAGAAGGATCAAGGTCTCTCCCTATAATTACAAAGATAGCACGGTCTCACTCTCTCCCCAGTGGAGGCTCCGAGGCGTCACTCCCCGTCCCTTCATATTGTATAAAGACTGTTCTATCAGCCCACGAACGGCATCATTGCTTGTAAATTAATTTGGGGTTCCTGTCAGTCGGGCCCTTCTTCTCTCTTATCTGGCAGTGTAATATGGGAAGCTGAGAGGCTTGGGAGATACTGCTGAGAGCGCTGGAGGAGAGGAGGTGAGGGGAGATGGGGTGGGGGTGAAAGTGAGTATTAAAGAGAAGAGAGAGAGAGAGATAGGAAAGAGAGAGGCAGGGACAAAACAAGAGAAGCAAGTGGGAGAAGCGAATAGGTCCCTGTGGATGTCAGGAGTGGATTCGATGGAGGACCTGACTCAGTGATAAGTGAATATGGTCTGGTTTCCTATTTTACACACACACACACACACACACACACACACACACACACACACACAAGCCATTTGTCATCCAGACTGGACTCTACATCGAGAGGCCTTCACCTAGCAGCACTATTTGTTGCCGTGTCACAGCCTGCGGATAAATCTTCTCCCAAGGATCCTTGTTTAAATCCGCCCCCTATTACCAAAGGTCCGGCCCTCTCATGATCACATGCGCTACACACACACACACACTCACGTATGCACACACGGACACCTCTGACCCCTACAGTTGTTTGTAATTAACCCCTCACCCACTGTATGTTGCCTCAATTCCCTAATGGCAATAAATAGGCCTGACTACAATCCCATTAGCGGACTGAGTCATGATGGTGAATTAGGAGGGACACTGACTAAATGCTGGGGTGAAATTGAATATGAGCATCGTTACTTGAGCTGACACCGTGTCCCTTTATTTTTCGCAAAGGCTAATTTACATGAATTGTACTTTTTATTGTTCATTTATTAAAATATCTATTTGTTAGCAACACTCTTCATTTCCACTGTGGCATCCTTTTCTTAAAATGCTCCATTTAAATACAGCTTATTCCAAGTTAATTGTATTTGTGTATACAGTATGTGTGGAAATAATACGTGTTGACAGAGCAGTGTTTGTGACAAGTAGTTCAGGTTGGGATGAAGTCAGTTGTGGGTGGTTAAACGAGGCGGAGGCAAAATGAAAATACAGCTCCAAATTAATAGAGCTGTGTTATATATCCGACAGGACTGCTTTTATTTTGAAGCCAGTGGGGACTGTGGTTGACACAGGCTAACTTAATAACTTAGTGGTTTCTGATGTTGACAAAAGCTCAGATGTTAAGGGGGTAACATGAATGTTTTTAGGTGATATGTTTTTACTTGACTACTACACTTAAATACAATTTTAGATGCTTGAGTCTTTTAATTTTCTACTATTTTATGCCTCTCTTCTAGTTCATTACCAATATTATACAGCTGCTTTCAAGATCTTTCATCAGCTTATAAAATATGATGTTTTGTCATGAATTACATAGGGATGTACCAATAGTGAAATTCTGGGTGAATACCAATGCCAGTATTTAAAATAACAATGTGGCTGATAGTTCCAGTAAAATATGCTTTCAGTTAGTTTGTTTTGTTGTTATTTATTCCCAATTTTTCTGCCAGAAAAACAACATTTTCATTAAAAAAAATAACTAGCCCGTTTAAACTTTTTCAGCTGTTTGTGCTTTTCTTGAATATTTAGCTAGTATCGACTCGCTGATATCGGCCGATATCAGTCAATCAATACCAGTATATTGGTGTATCCTTAATTAAAATATCCAACATCATATGTAGAAATCAAATTTAACATTACAGCTAATTACAAGAGAACAGATTAAAACATTTTTAACATGCAAACTAAAAATAACAGCAATAATTTGAAAGAACCTTGTAGATGTTTATAAAGTTTTTCTTAAATGAAGCTTGAATACACTTACTTTTCACTGAAAAAAAAGTGTTCTCCAACATACAGGAATGTTAATTATTTACAGTATTTGTATTCGCATTTGTATTTGTATTGTCTTGATGGTGTACATGACTATACTGTAAGGACATCACTTCATTGTGTATTATGAGCTAAAAACCTTTCTTTATGAGTAATCACATTCATGTTTGTCTGTGTGAGCAATAATTATTTCCACTCTGCATTAAACAAAGAATATCTTCTTCTTCATGTGGAGACCCACGGCGGCCACAGCAATAAAAAGAAAACAAAAACAAAAAAAAGCTTTGTGTTTTTATTATCCATCATTTTGAGCATTTGCACAAAGCAACAATGAGCAAAACAAGCTAGGAATATGTGAACATATTATATTTGGCATGCCTCCAAAAGTGGCAAAAACAACAGAGCCTTTTAAAGCAAAAGAACAATAAGACATGAATCATCTATTGTGGCCTGCTCTGCAGGGTTGGAACTGAATCCACATGAAAAATTGGTTCATTTCCAAACGTATGGAGTGTGGAAGTAGACAGGGCACTGAAGCACTCCTAATGGATAAATCCTGTCCAGTTCATTCCAACATAAGTTACTCTAAACCATTTTTGTGCATATTTTTGTTTGTTATAATATTATCTAAGTGGAGAAGATGAAGATTATCTAAACATTAAAATCTAGAAAATGCAACCCAAAATAAAAATGGAAATACACATAATTTATTACATTTTCAGCAGACAATTATAAAAAGGGATAAAACTGATTATTCTTTTTTTTTTTCCCCATGAAAAGCAGGGTGGAAAACACAGATGAAGGGCTCTTTTTTTTTTTTTTCCCAATTTCTGGGTATCTATCGCCACCTGGTGGCTGCAGCCAGACAGACTTGAATAAAGCTTCTGCAATACAGGAAAATTCTACAGTGTGCTGTATTAGTTTTGATCATGACACATTAAAAAACTTTTTACTTGTTGTAAACAAAAAATATATATTTTATTATATTTGTTTAGTACATAATAGGGTTCAAAAATAAGGTTGTCGCAGATTCCCAAGCTCACACTGGTCACCAGCTCTGTAAATATTGTTATTTACAATACGAAACAGTCCAGAAACCTAAAAGGTTAAAATAGCATTCATTTTAAAATGTAAAATGAATTTTCCATTTTAACTAACTTATCAAACAACTACCAAAATTGCTTCTATTGTTCTAGTGCAAAATACTCCAAACTGACATGTAGAGGCACGACTTTGTCTATACCAGTGGCTTTCAAACTCCGAGGCATTGAGTCGCTGCAGGTGGCAGGGTGGGAGACCAAGGTAAAAAATAAGGAGTAAAACTAAGTTGATTTAATCTTATTTTTGTAGGAATAAATAAATAAATAAAGGTTCACTGATTCTATGAAGCTGACCATTATTCCACTGGAATTTAACTTCAGGACTTCAACCATCCTGCATGTGTGACTTGGGCCCTGGCCTTTTAACTAGTGCAATATACAAAATAGTTGAAATGTATGCAAACCAAAATGTTAAACTGAAAGATTCCAGCACATTAAATCTTTCTGCTTTAGATGTAAGCCTATCCAAAAGGGATTTTGCTGGTCCTGTTGACAAGGTAAGAGATACATGCACATCTAAATTAGGGATGTTTTTCTGGATACTATAGAATGTGGCATGACATAAAACATGAATTTCTAATTTCTAATCAATTATTGCAGTAATGACGTATTAGTTAAATATCTGGAGATCAGGATATTGAACTAATACGTCAATCAAACATTCAAAGTATCAAACATTCAGTATTTAAAATTATATCTGTGGGATACCTAGTTTTGGTGTATTAATATTCAATATCTCAAAACTGGATACATCAAAGATTACTTTAATATGCAAAAAGATCTAAGAAGAGATCTTCAGCAGATTAAATATTAGGATATTACACATATATTTAACAGACAGGCGTTGAGATTTTTCTGGGTCCAATCTTGTTTGTTTACAGAGATATCTCAAAAACGGATCAGTCAAAGATCTGGTTCACTTTCTTCAGGATATTGTTACTATCTGTGACCAATACAAAGGTATCACTGCCTCGGATAGTACCGTATTTTAGTGCTTTTATTCGAGTGTCATGTCATGTTGCATTGATTATGACTTGAAATCAGCAACGAAGACCATAAATTCAGCAAGACACGAATTTGTTGAGGTCACAGAGCAAGAGCGACAATGGTAATTTTCTCACAAGCTTCTACACAATCTGTAGTCTTTTTGCAATCACCTGAGTCACTTCCCTGCAGGCCATTAAAAACAATGCAGGTTTAATCCAGGTTTGTATATAATTAGCAGGGGCGAGGTTTCACGTTGGCTTCTCTTTTCAGACCTTGAAGCTATGTCCACCTTTTGTATACAGTCTATTCACCACAACTAGGCCACTTACATCAAAATAGACAAACAGAACTACACGCCAGAAGAAAAATATGTACTGTCCCTTTACTGAATTGACACATTTCTCAAAAAAGACTGATATTATGGCACAAAGCTCCAAGGAATGCATGTAGATGCATGTTCACGTAGATCTGGGAGTGCATGTGTGCGCACGTGTCCACCACTTAGTTAGCAATGCAAGACATAGATTAATCTCCTTGCATGCAACAGAGGATAAATCAGTTGCACATAATTAGCAGGGGCAAGGTTAAAACTGACACTAGGTTTCATCTTAATTACAGAAGGGGTTGCATGAACACGTCTCAACTTAATCACACCTGCCATTGTTCTCTAGTAAATGTTCACCACAACTTGATAATTTATTCTTATGGGAGCTTTTAATAATAAACATGTTTTAGTTTGTATGAAATTAATGTCAAGCATGTTAGAACGCAAGTGTAATTTTGGCCATACAGGCCACTGAAATTTACTGTGAAAATAAATTTTAGCAATGTTGTAAAATCTAAGTCTGATGAGTCACCAAAATTCATAACAAAGCAAATTCATATTTGTGGAACTGTTCCATTGTAATGGTAAATATAATATAGGGTGACGTAAAAGCAAAACACAACAAAAAAGCCTACAAAAATCTAAAGACCAGTACCAAATACTAAAAGTATTCACAGACTTAAAGTGTATATTAACATCAGTATTCCTCCATGTACCTAATACATGACTTACACACTTCATACATACATACAGTACATACATACACAAGACAGACAACAATGTGTCAGGAAGTCAAGACATTCAATACTGTGCAAAAGTCTTAAACCACCCCTCATTTGTTTTTTATATTTTGGTAGAATAATTGGAAATATGTGCAGCCTCTGTGTGTATGTTGCTGATGATTTGAACCAAAAATTTCAAATTTGCATTCATCATTCTATAAGACCTGTTTCCACTGATTTTCAGTCCAGTTCTTGTGTAATTTGGCATACCTCAGCCTTTTCTCCCTGCTTCTTGACAGCCACCCTTCCACTGAAACCATTTCTGATGAGAATCTGCACACCATGTTGAGATATGCCAGATTTTTTGGCTAATAGCTTTTTGGGAAACACCTTGTTGGTACAAAAATATTATTTTATGCCTGTCAAACTGTGTTATCATTGGCATTTTTCATAGATTCAACTAAAGAAATGGGAACAAATTGTGTGCTTCAGTGACAGGCTGCTAGTAACAAAGTGCCTAAAAATACAATTTAAAATTGGTTCTTTGCTAAGTTGTCTGTTATGTGTAGGCACCACACTGGTTCATCCCTTGAGTTAGGAGCATTTTAAGTTGCTTGATGATTCATAGGTCAGTGTTAAGTGACTTAACAAACAAAAATAAATTCTTCTGAAAATGGTGCTATTTTTAGCAAACCCCGCACTACACGAGAGGAGCTAGGGAACATGCATTCGCTACGATCATTAAACTATGATAATAAGAATACATTTTTTTTTTTCCCAGCAGGCTTGTGAAACTTTATTTTGAAAGTTACAGTCGGAAGTTTAGATTTTACTAAGGCTGGCTCGGTCGCGAGCCTCTCGTGCTGTAAGCCAATCACAGTGCAGAATAACCTTTGCCGTATCTACGCGCGACTATTTTCATGTTTGATTGCAAACAGTGGAGGACTGTGGAGTCGTCTTCTGATCCTCCATCCTCCATCGAAGTAAGGAAAACATGATTTTATTCTGCTTTTTATGTACCCTGCAGCGAGCGCGCAGAAGACTAGGAGCTTCAGCTAGCTACACTTCATGTCAGTCGGTGAAAGCTCGCCTTACGTGACCTCAGCAGTCTCACACAGATAGTTCAGTTTAAAAAGTGACTCAGGAAGGTGGTCTGAGCTCAACATAAGTAATAGGTAACTAGGTAAAGCTAGTTAGACTCGGTGGTGAAGGATGCTGCTCGAGGGGACACAAACACATCAGTTAAACCAAGTATATAACCCGCAAAGTCAGATCTAACGCATTGTGATTAATCGCTAGAATACCTGAAACCCCAGATAAGACGGAAACAGCTGGGCAGTTTTGGGAATTGATACGCAGTCGCACTTTTATTGTGTTCAGTGGTAGCAAAAAAAAAAAAAAAAAAAAAACAAAACAAAAATTT
>VUQS01075600.1:7941-19667 GCA_015108495.1 Heterochromis multidens
TCAACATCCAAAAAGGAACCTAGTCATGTGGCCTAATGACTCAAACTATCATCGTAAAAGAAAAGACGACATCATGAATGAAGCATGACAAATAGTAAATCATAAGCAGGTCAATTGCATATAAAAATAGTCTTTTTAGCAGATTAAACATATACACAAGACCCCAAACCATGAAAGAAAACTACCATAGTTCAAGTAGATTTTTATTTGACTTTTTATTCGCTTGATCATTTTCTCCAACCCAAAGACAAGAATACACAGCATAAATTGAAAATATCCCATTTAATAGTTTACAACTCCTCATCTTTAGTCATCCTCTCATATTTTCAGTCTGACATTCACAATCACCTTGAAGCCACAGAACTGGGATACAGTTCAACGGGTCAAAAGTGAACCTCATGCCTTCACCCTCCCCCAACTAATCAGATACCATTTTGTGTTCGATCAGGGCAGGTTGGGGGGGGTGTACAGATTCTGTTTTCAAAATACAGCAGATGCATTTTTTTCTCCTTTAATTCAACAGAGGAAGTTCATGAACGTGGTGGTAATTCAGACGCTTTCCCAAGCCCTTTGCACACTGAATTCACCCCAACAAAAACAAAACAAAAACAAAAAAGCCAAAAAAAAAAAAAATGTAATTAATCCGAATGACAGATGCTTTAAAAACATTGACAGCATTGTGAGAACTATCTTAACAACTTTTAATTGTACATGTTAGTACTGACCCATGGAGGTGATGTGACAGATTTGTATCATTTGAACTTTTCTAGCATTTCAAAAAGAGTCTCAGGTCAAGAGTAGAAATGGTGTTATTTACACTGGTTTTCACATGCAGCTCAGAAGCTGAAAGTAATTGCAGCCAAAAATCATGTCCTACGTAGATAGAAGACATGTTGCACACCATCACATCCTCTCAGGCATGACACTCTCTCTCTCTCTCTCTCTCTCTCTAACACACACACACACACACACACCTGACCACATCTCTAATGGTTATTTGTTTCCATTTTTTCTCTTCTTTTTACAGTTACAGTGTCCAGAGCACTTATGTTGGGTTCATTTCCATTTGTAGATTTTAAACAGCATGAACGACTGAATCATTGAAAGAAACCATCTGATGTGACTGACAAGGGTACATACTGGTTGAGTAAGACAAAACAACACAAACATTCAGGAACTGATGTATGAAACTTCCTTTCCCATCCCTTCAGCCTTCCATTTTGCACAGCTCCCCCTTGTGGTTACTAGCCAGCTCCACTGGCTTTTTCTTTTCTCTCCACCCCAGTTTTGTTTCAGTTCTTGTACAGCAGAAATGGATTAAAAACAAAATTATAAAGACTTGCACAAAAAGAATCCATCCACTGCTGTTCACCATATCCTGCCCTGATTTACAGCCATTTAAAGTCGGGTTTAGAATAGTGAGGACCCAGATCAATTTCTCATGACCTTTCATTTTGGAGATCAAAGAGTTTACTGAAAGTTGTGCCATGCGATAATGGACTAAAAAGACCCAAAATGAAAGCACTGTATTTTTCTGACCCAGGAACGTACATCTGAATTCAACAAGCACACTAAATATCCATCGTTGTGAGCTCAAAAACCTTTTTATGTGGGACAAGAAACAGCTTTGACTGCTTGGTTGAGATTCTTTTGGGAAGGGGCTACATGGCAGACAAAAAGACAACCAGGCAACTAAGTGAGTGAACACACCAAAATTAAAAAGACAAAAAGAAAGGGGGGGGGGGCTTCATTTCACAAAACAGTCTGTAGACTGAAAATAGTTTAATAGATGTGAACTGCTAAGAGTGCACATAAGGCCAGAAAGAAGAGCAGCTTCTGGGTAAGGAAGCTGCTGCTCTTCCAAGGAGGGCATGGATACATGAGGTGTTTGAGGGGCAGAGAAGGAAATGGAGCAAGGTGCCATTTCTGTGCTTAGGTTTCTCAGTAGTACACCACCCAGACAACATCTGTTATCAGATTTAACCCTTATTTCAACATCCAAAAAGGAACCTAGTCATGTGGCCTAATGACTCAAACTATCATCGTAAAAGAAAAGACGACATCATGAATGAAGCATGACAAATAGTAAATCATAAGCAGGTCAATTGCATCCTTTTTAAGATTCTTTTTGTACATATATGCATACAATTATACTTTCTAGCTAATCTTTTAAGTCTTCATGTGGGTTTTATTTAATCTGATCAGCGTTCGTTTTACAACTATATACAATGTACAGGCAGCAGATCATATACCTTTTACAATGAATGAGTGATGATACAGGGAAGTCTTAATAGACTAATGTTAACTAGATCTATTTAGACAATATACATTGTGAATAATTGGAATTTTTTTTAGAAAATGGCATCTAAAAAAAGGATGAAAGATAGTACAAGAGACAAAAATTGTAAAAGCCCTCAATATGTACAGAAAAAAAGCCAATATAGCATTTGTCAACAACAGAAAAAAGTTAAACTGAAATAATTTTCTCCATATACACATATCATAGCTCAAAAATATTTCCAAAGCTAATAGTCTCTCTGATTTGGTCACAGAAGTTAGAAGACAGTGAAGCATAGTGAAAATAATTATACAGCCTGATGAGGATCTCAGCACAGCATCATCACAGGGCTGCTAAGGTTAAGTAATGAGATGCACAAACTACTGTTAGTTTCTCTCATGCAGATGCTCCCCTTGATTGTAATTCGTGACTAAACAAGACGTCAATCTACTGCCACTGAAAGTTAACAGAAAGAAAGAGCATTGTGAGGTATTAAGGTTACTGTCCCCAACAGCATGGTCAGAATTCTGATTTGGAGAGGATGAGAGCAAAGAAATCAAACTCCTATCTTCAAACAGACCGTCACTATAGAAGAACCTGTCCCAGTATATCACCAAGTGATCACAGTCACATTTTAATGTTTGTTGACTTAGGAGGTGTAGTGATATTTGTACATTTATAGTTTTCGAAAAACACCTGAAACCTCGATGCCAAATTACGAAAAGTTTACATCTATTAGCTGCCATTATCTTTGAGATTTGTTTGTTTAATTATCATCATCCATCAGGTATTTTAATGGAAAGAAATCTGCCACACTGTAAAGAAACAACCAGCAAGATAAAATTTATGTTTTTGTCAAAACTAGAAAAACATTGCTATTGACATCCTCGTGGGCCATGAGACTGATTTTTGGGTGACTGATTTTTAACTCATCATTAGACACAGCAGTGAAAAGATTAAATTAAATGACGTGATATACCAATTCTAATCCATCAGGACCATTTCTCTCAGATTGAAAACATGACCATCAAACAAGCAGACTTACAAACGAAGCTCATACAGAACTCAATAGTTCAGGGGATTTTATCTAGCTAAGTCAGAAAGGCACATCACTTTGATATCAGGCATAAATTAAGTCAAATTACTGCAGAAATAAACAGACTTTCACACAAATAGTGCCAGTAAGATGAGCATCACCATCAAAGAAGACATGAAAAAGAAGAATTAAGGGAAAATAAAAGCATTCAGTGCATGTAACTACATTCATAACAAGCTTAATTTACATGTATGTGCATGGTGACCACTTTCAACCAGGTTAAATAAATCTGAAATGAAACTCAATTGGAAGCCAGACTCGGGACACAGAAAGAGTTTAAAACACAAACTTATTATCAGATCGATTTTTAGGCCTGGATTATATCCACGCTAATGCACGAACACCCTCAGACTAAGCAAAGCAATGAACAGTTGAATGTTTTACATTGATCTAAAAGCCATTGCTTTACTACAGATGAGATAGGAGCTGTGGGAAAATCTGAGCATGTTCTATGAAATTAGCCACAGGTGATCAAAGTGGGCATCTTGGATCAGTTTGTTCTTAATGTGACAAACTAACAGACTCCCCCCTATAGAAACATAGGATAAAGAGGCCTACTGTCAGAATCGGAAAAGACGAGTCCAGGTGTGATTGTGATCCTAACGATGCTCAAACATGCCTTAAGCAAATTAATGTAATTTAAAACGAATACAACTCTGACAAGTTATATCACTCATGATGTGGAGGATCAAAAACAAGGTTAGCCAACAAGAGTGTGACTGCACTAAATAGACCTTTCAAAGCTTTTTCTGCTGCCTTTGTAGAACTGAAGATTCATATGTAAAATACCAGAATGCAAAGCCAATCATAAGTATCAAGAGAGCAAGTGTTTCCACCTGCAAGTCAAAATAAAACTATGGTTACTGCAGTGCTTATAGTGGGCAACACTTTTCCTCTACAGTGACTAGAGAAGTAAAGTGTACCACAGTGAATGGTGTGCATATGTGCTTTTGTGGGTGATATCGGTGCTGGGCATATGGTGTGTGTGTGTGTGTGTGTAAAATATTAAACAAAGATCAGGAAACCAGTTAAGGAAAAAAAAAACAGAAGAAAAGTTCACTGATTGATATGTTTACCCAATTATTCTTGTGATGTCAATAGTCAACAGGGTCTTCGTAACATCTGCATTTTTCTCCTGTGTTCAATGCTCTGCTGCTCCCCATGCAACTTGAGGGCAGCTGTCTGCACTGATGTCACAGGGGGACCGTTGGAAGAAAGGTGGGAGGTGAAAGGAAAATCGTTTTCATAGTTCCCTTGGTGGGGGCTTTTAAGAGCAACAGGGGCAGCTCATCACTGCCAGGACTGAGGGGGGAAGTTATTAACCTCAGCCAGGTCTTGCACAGCCGAGCCTTTGTGGGTGTACGTCAGCTTGATCCTCATTCGAAGTTGTTGCTGAAATTTTGGAGGGATGAATGTATTTATAAAAATGGAAACTCCTCAAAAGGACACACACACAAAAAAGGACTCATTATAATCTGGGAGGGAGAAACTCACCTTCTGTGGGTTGAGGACTCTGATGACCTGCGTGACAGTTCCCTGGTTAAGTGCTGGGACGACGTTACTGCTAGGGGAGAGGAGCTGCAGCTGGAATGTCTGACAAACCGATAGGGGACACTACGTTAGATAAATACTTAATGATACCAAAGAATTGGGGTCATAACAGCAGCTTAAAATATGGATGATTTCAATCAGGCCTCAGACAGTAACTGATCGATCGTTCAGTTGAAGCCACTCATCTGCACTTATCAAATTTATTCATTAGATAAGTTGACTGTAAAATATTCCATGACGCATATGCCAGGTGGGTGGTCAACTTACACCCAGTAGGCCCCCCTTTGCAGTATACTGGCAGAAACCCTGGTTTTATTTCTTGATGCATGCTCAATAATCCAGGTAAAAGAATCCCAAAATGCTGAATCTGTGAACAGATTCAGCATTTTGGGATCCTGGTTTTATTTAAATCAACATAACCTGCTATTACTTTTAGACTACAAAAACAAGCGCACGTGGTGAGACTTCACTTATATTACACTCATAAGAACGTCAACAATAGAATCCAGATCCTTGTGAAACAGTCAATTATTTTAAAAGCCTATTACTATGAAAAAAAATACTATTTAAAGAGTTGAGAATGAAGATAAGTCAGGTAAACAAGAGACCAGAGGGCAGTTACTGAAGATTCAGTAACAAGAACAGCTACAACAATAATAATAATATTAATAAAAGCAATACCAGCAACGGGTCATGTGATTTGAAATCTAAAGATAAGCATTCCTGCAATAAATAATAATTAAACAGAACTAGCTGAGTGTACTGCAGATAACAAAAAATAGCATACTAAAGACGCTGCAAGTCTATTAATAATTAATTCCCACTAGCACTGACTGCTCAGCAGTGTTTCCAGCTTACAGATCCAACATTTACAACATTCATGCAGGTTCAGCCTACAGAACAATTATTGGCACTGTGAGTTACTGAATAAGCCTAAAGCCAGTGGAAATCAATTTACATAAACTAAATGAAAATGAACACTGTCATGATTAGGAATTAATTACATTTTAGTCACATAGTACCAGTGTTGGGCTGCTCACCTTTGGTACTGCAGCCTGAAAAACAAAATCGGTCATGTCTGCTTCTGTTGTGTTGGATGCATGGATAGTAATGACCGCAATGTTAGGGTTGGGGTTAGCTCTCTCAAATGTAAAGTCTATTTTCAGGCCATTCTTGCTGTACGCCGTCATAGGAGGGATACCTATATAGAGAGGAGCAGATGATTAAAACATTTTAGATATAAAAGTACTAACATTTTACTGGACAGGTAGTCCAAGAAAACAAAAATGCAATGACTAAGTGCTACATTATATAAGGACTATTTCACAAACTACTGTATATGTGGTAGTGGATGGTCAAGGTGAGAAACAGACTCTCACCTGCAGCTGCAATGTCATTAAAAAGGGGCTGTGAGGTGAGGCCATCCAAGAGGAAAGAGGGTTGGGAAGAGGGCACTGAGGGAGCAGGAGCAGGGGCTGGACCACCTGGGAAGGGGGAAGCAACATACCAGGGTTTAAGAGGACATGGACACACAATGATGACATTCACTTTACTGATGTGTCATTTTAAATGGGTTTCAGGTGGCATTTCAGCATTAGTAAGAAAGTGTTATCTTCCTAATTAACATTGTTATCATTGCCATCCACACAATTCCAGACAAATTGTAACTCTAGATACATAGTTTGAATAAAAGCGGCTACTACAATGTTGATATCTGACATGTTGGACAATGTGTAGCTGCTTTACTGTTTAAGCATCGCCATAATTACTCCAAGTGCGATTTCTAGTCTAGTGGGAAACAGGTCACAACCACTATACACAAAAATGTTACAGTAAACCTGCAGTAACACACGTTTTACTAAAACCAAGCAGTAGTCTAGAACAGACACAGGTTGGGAATCACATTCACACTGGTTGCAAACAAAAACTTTATAGCAGGCCTTTGGTTTGCTCTAATAGGACTAGCAAACATCTGTAAAGAGAGTACCCTACCACTTAGCGAGAGGTCACCCAGCAGATCAAGCAGCTCTCCTCCTGCTGAAGCTGGCTTGGTGGGCATCGTGGTCTGGATTACCGGCACATCGTTACCACCCAGCAGGTCTAATAAATCATTAGCCTGGGGAACAAGGACAACACATAAACATGATAAGCATATGTATATCGTTTTAAATGAAAATGCCACAAAAATAAAATTTTTATCATCAATAGACTTAAATGGAGCCAATTTATTCTGAATTTAATAAAAACATACAATGCCCTAAATAAACCTAAGATAACTAATTCTTCATCTACCTCCAGACATGTGTGTTCTTCATAATATAAAGGCTGAAAACAGTTCTCACCTGGCTGGTTGGCTGGGTGATGGGTGGTGGATGTTTTGCTTCCACAACAGAGGGCTCCGTCTCCCCATTAGTCTGTACAATCTCTGTGGGGCCATTAGAAGCAGTTTTCTCCATAATGGGCATTCGCTCTAAGAGAGCTGGCCTATTGTCAGGGAACAAACAAGGACAAAAGACAGACCAAACTCAACCACTTGAGTTTTTTCCCCTCCTTAAATCTACTCAGTGCTACAATGTGCCTGTCACAGATATGAGTAATTTCCTAGTAAAGTAGTCTCACCTCATATGGTCGTATTTCTTGAAAAGCGCATTATACTCTACAGCTCTCTGCTGAAGCTCCACGTCGATGCTACTGCCATATATCGAGACCACCTTCTTGATTCGGCTGAGACAAAAAGGAAAGGTAGCATTGGTTATGGATAATAAACTTTATTATTTGGAAAACCCAATTATTTCCAAAACATGGGACGTTTTTCCAAACACTATAGGACACTATGAAAGGTTAAGCCATATATTATATTATTATTTCTTCTTAATGATAAAACACTCAAAATTAATTTTGTCATTAAGGAAATTGTTACCACTTAAAGATGAGAGAAATTTTTTTCCCACCAAACTCTCTCATAAAGAAAATGCTGTACACAATTAAGCATGTAACTGCCTTAAAAGGTCATGTGACAGTAAGTCAAGTAGATATTATAAAAAACAGACTTAGCCACTATAAGTGTAAAAGGCCATTACGCACTTTACACTGGTGAAGCGAGTAGACAGCTTCATGATTGCAGTAAGGGCGTAACCTCGGGTCACAGGTGTGGACAGGTTGGACACCAGGAGGCCCTCCAACACGTCCAGAACTTCATCCTCGGTCACCTTCGTTCAAAAAGAAGAAAACCACAAAATCTGATGAGCAGGTTATGTAGTCTTAAATGTTGTTTTTGTATATGCAGTTGAAATGTTTGTGTACCTGGATGGGCTCCTCCTCTTCACACTGCCCAGAAACAAGCAGGTCCCCATACTCTCCTATGCACCAGGATGCTACCTGCACTAGAGGTTGCTACACAACACAGAGAAATAGGAATCAGCCTCTCAAGCTAGTCTGAAATACAAAAGGTGTGTTATATAATAAATTCTATTAATGTATGCTTCAAAAATGGAGACATCACAAATCTAAGCATGACCCAAACAAGAACTGCTCTGACCTGTGAGATGTCATCCAACAGAGCTTTGTAAAGTCTCTGTACTGTGTAGGCGTGCATCTCCACACTGTTTGTGATGAGCTGGATGAGGTTGGGAACGGAGTCATCTCGCACATAGCTCCCTGCCTGTAAGGATGAGCAGAAAGATCAATGAGAAACACGAATGAACTTTAAATATTTACCTGTAGATTTGCAGTAAACCTAAACCTGCATTGGCCACAGTGGACTGTTAGTAGATTTATTTGTATGTAGTACTCAATGTAATACGTAGAATAAACTACTCTAAGTGCTGAGAGATTAAAATCTAAACAATCAAAGGACTATTTAGGCATTGGAGTGTTTCTGTAATATACTTACTGTTGTGAGGACTCTCATAATGGTGTCTATGTGCCATCTTTTCGAAGGAGCGTATCTGTAACATAAAGAATACACCGATTAGGCCCAGCAATGGGTTGAAAATGTAAATGCATTAAATTAAGCCAAGTGTCTAGTGCCAGGAGATAAATGCTGTCAGAAAATAAAGGTGTCAACAAAGCCTGTCAGACGATGGATCACTCATTGTATCATCATACAGCATTTCAGTACTGGCCATCAATGTTGTAACAAAAAACAAAGACATTTACTACATTTTCTAATTTTCTAATTCATGTAGATATAAGGACGTCTCTCTGGAACTACCAAACCAGAACCTTCCACGCTTGAAGTACAGAAAACACAAAACCCCAGAAAATCTTTACAAACTTGCACATGACAAGGTCAGCCAGGATGTGTTAGTACACTACTACAAAGTAGTAGTGGGTACAGTTGTAAAGTGTGGTGAAGTCTGTATTGGTGCCATACTTCTCAGCAGCTAGAAAGACTCCTGATGCACAGTCTGCTTTGAATTCAGGGTCACAGGAGTCCAAGAAGTAGAGCAGCTCTTTCATCATGCCTCTAATGTTGTTGCCGTTCACCAGGGCAAAGCTCAGTTCCATTGCACGTCTACACAGTAATGAAAAATAGACAGTCAGAAACAAAAAGGCAAAAATGCTATGACATTTAAAGTTATACTTCTAGTGATGACCACTGTGAATCACCTCTTGATGGACACATCCAGGTCTTTTAAACAATCCACAATGGTGCTCCGATGCCTTTGCACTGCATTGTGGTCTGTTTGTACCGTCTTTAGTAGAGATGTCAATGCCACATATCTGGAGTTGATAAAGAAATGCCAACAGGTTTTAATCAAACTTTAGATAAATCTATGCTTTCAAGGTCAAATACTGCAGGGGAATGAATTACCTTATATTTTTGTCATTGTTAAGAAGGAAGCGACCTAGTATGTTAATGGCCAAGACCTGTAAGAAGGAAAAAGGCATTTAGTCAAGTTAAAAATTAAAAAAATATTCCCATATAACGTTTTCCTAAAATTAACTTAACTCACCCTCAGTCCACTTTCAGACTTGATGTCCATTATAGTCAGTACAGTCTCATACAGGATTGCATTGCCTACATTTTTACTCGTCTCTGTGTTTGTTGCAACCTGCAAGTATACACACAGTGGATTTGTCAGAAAAACACTTAATCTGTGAGGTTTTGAATCTAAGCAATTTTTTTATTCTAACCTGTGCAAGAATGTCATTCATTGCCTCACTGGAGTCGTCATCACCCTTGCCTAAAATTCGCAGTAGTCTCAATATCCGCACCTAAGAAAAGAAGTAGCAGCAGTCCTGTCAGATTATTTGACAAATGTGATATACTTTATTGTTCCTCACACCCCGCTCCTTGCTTGCAGCTGATCTGCTGTCATTTTGGTTCTTTTTTCCACTTGCACAGCAAAGCCTATTTTAGCTGTACATGAGCAACTGCATGCTTAACACCGTTTATAAGACTGATTGTCAACTCCTAGTTAGGATCAGGATATTTTTAGCACTCTCTTTAAACAAAACAACTTTTTTCTTGCTCTATCATCTGACACATACACTCAGTGGACACTTTATTAGGTACACAGATTCAGCTGATTGTTAATGCAAATATCTAACAATCCAATTATATGACAGCAACTCAAAGCCTTTACATGGTCAAGATGACCTGCTGAAGTTCAAACCAAGTGTCAGAATGGGAAAGAAAGGTGATTTAAGTGACTTTGAACGTGGCACGGTTGTTGGTGCCAGATGGGCTGGTCTGAGGATTTCAGAAACTGCTGAGTTACTGGGATTTTTCCACACAAACATCTCTAGGATTTACAGAGAATGGTTTGAGAAAGTGAAAATATCCAGTGAGCGGCAGTTCTCTGAGTGAAAATGCCTTTTTGATGCCAGAGTTCAGATAAGAATACCTAGACTGCTTCAAGCTGATAGGAAGGCAATAGTAATTCAAATAACCACTTGTTACAGATATCAAGTACACAAATCATTTCTGAACACAACATGTCAAACCTTGAAGCAGATGGGCTACAGAAGTATAAAACCACAGTCGGGGAGCCACTCCTGTCAGCTAAGAACAGGAAACTGAGGCTACAGTTTGCACAGGATCACCAAAGTTGGACAACAAGCATGATTAAAGTCTGATGAGTCTCGATTTCTGCTGTGATATTCGGATGGTAGGGTCAGAATTTGAAACAACATGAAAGCATGGATCCATCATGGCTTGGATCAACAGTTCAGGCTTTGGGCCCCTTAGTACCAACTGATCATTGTTTAAATGCCACAGCCTGCCTGAGTATTGCTGCTGACCATGTCCATCCCTTTATGACTTCTGAAGGCTGCTTCCAGCATGGTAACGAGCCATGTCAAAAGCTCAAATCATCTCAAACTGGTTTCTTAAACATGACAATAAGTTCACTGTACTCAAATAGCCTTCACAGTCAGCAGATCTCAATCCAACAGAGCACCTTTGGGATGTTCTGAACGGGCAATTCACATCATGGATGTGCAGCCGACAAATCTGCAGCAACTGTGTGATGCTATGATGTCAATATGGACCAAAATTTCACAGGAATGTTTCCAGCACATTATTGAATCTCTGCAATGAAGAATGAAGGCAGTTCTGAAGGCAAAAGCGTTCCAATCTGATACTAGTAAGGTGTACCTAATAAAGTGTGAAGTGAGTGTAAGTCCTAATGATGGTTATAATCATCTGATGATGGTTGCTAATTGTTGTATAGAGTACTTGTATCATGAAAAAAAAAAAAAAAAAAAAAAAAAAAAAAAAAAAAAACCAAACAAAAAAAGGACAAAAAAAAAAAAAAAAAATTTAAAAAAAAAAAAAAATAAAGAAATGTTTAC
>VUQS01075600.1:40552-54266 GCA_015108495.1 Heterochromis multidens
TTTATATGGTGTAAAAAAAAAAAAAAAAAAAGTGGGGGTTGGGATGCAAGTGAAGTCAATGTGCATGCATATATGCAACTGGGCTCGCCCCGCTGCTTTAGTATGAGTCCTGCTGCTTGTTGTATGGGTCATATAAAACCAGATGAATCTGCTAAGAAGTCCTCCTCAAGCTACCAGCTGATACCAAAACAGGTCTTAAGAAAAAGGTAGAATTGTTTGAATAATTTACTCTCTGGGACTGCTAAAGCAGTGGTGGACTGTTTTGCTCTGATTATAGGTTTTGTTTTTTTGTCAGCATGCTGTAATAATCTCTAGCATTTCTTTAGCTTAATTACATAGTATGAGTCCGCATTTACAAAGTATGATCAAAACAAGGACCTTATAGGTGAAACCACTTCTATTGAAAGATTTAAAGATTTATACCTTCTTGTGATACACTACAGCAGCAGATGCTGTTTCGAAGTTGCTATGGAGATAAAGCTTTCATATGTTGGATACAATATATGGGTAGGGATGCAGCTTCTGTGCTAAAAGTCTTCATTTTTTTTTTTACCATGTTTATCCCCATGCTAAATATAGAGAGTCAGCTTATTTCAAGTGAAATCAGTTGCTCACAGCTGTGGTTCTCTTTTTGTGCCCAAGGCAGGACAAAATTTCAAGGTGCACCTGAAAAAGTAGCCTCATCTGGAATATCATCGGTTCTTCTGATTGTACAGTCAGATGAAGGCACTTTTGAGCATTATGCCTACAGTTTTTTTGCACTTTACAATAGGCTCCACTAGACTCCACTATAATCTGATAAGGAGAAATCCACAACTTCTCCTTATCAGATTCTTTCACACACCAGCAGTTTTGTTGCCCCTGGTTCTGATCCAGCAGCTGTTGAAGTGGGCACAGTTTCTCTTAGAAGGGATGTTTGGGTTCCAGGTGCCTCTTTAGCTTGCTTGGCACCTTGTTGGCATTTTTAACTCCTCCCAACAACAGCTGCATTCGGGCTGAAGGCCAGTGACTATCAGTCATGGCTTTTTAACGTGTACTAATATACTGTAGGTCATTTATATTTCTGTCATTACTTGTTGTGCAGTTATATTAATAACGTAACCACACAAAAAGTATACATGTAGTTCTGTCAAGGCACATCATTATGGCCTAAGATTCTGAAGTGTAGGACAAGATGGTAGTATTCCCATGTAGTCTCATACTTTAAAGGTCCTCTGCACAAGATTAATGTTTTGTCAACCACCACCAAATGTTAGGGACACATCCTTAGTTGTGTTTCTCAGCATCATCGGGTGTTTCAGCATTTTACTCACAATATCCCCTCTCCTGGGGCAGGCCCATCACAGGCTGATCACACCTGGGTGTGTGTCCCTAACATCTCAGGACCCAGGTGGGGTCTTTCCACCTCATCCACAGCCATTGACTACAGTTCTCAGCAGTCCCTGCAATCTCCTTGATGGTGCAGCATAGGGCTTGGCCACGCATCTCCAACTGCTTAAGAAGTATAACGGTGGATATAGCGATGAAACCCCAGGAGCCAGCCTCTACTGGGCCAAACTGTTGCTTTCCAGCCTCGCTGTTCCGCATCCACTTTCAGTTCGGTATATTGCAGCCTGTTCCTCTCACTGGCCTCATCCGTGGCATCCTCCCATGGTACTGTCAGCTCTATAAAGTAAACAGTACGGAGAGTGGTGGCCCAAAGTACCAGATCTGGTCTTAAGGTGGAAGTGACTATTTCTGTTTGTATTATAAGCTGTTGACCAATATCAGCCAACATTTTCCAGTCACGTGCTCCTTCCAAAAGTCCATTCCTGGTCAGTGATAGAGGTTTTCTTTGTCCTTGTTCCCCTTCTTGGACGAATGGTGATGTCGGAGCAGAGATTTCAGCACCTGGTTGTTCCTCCAAATATACCTGCCTTGAGAGAGGCTTACTTTGCAGGCAGTGAGGATGTGTCTGAGTGTGGCTGGATTTAAACACAAGGGCATGCAGGATCTTCGCCTTTCCACTGCTGGAGATTTGTGGGTGAGGGAAGGACGTTATATGTCATATGTTGCTCTAAGTAAGAAGCTGATTCTACTTACCTCCATTTCCCACAAATTTTCCCAGTTGATTTTCCCACTTCATCCACTGTCCCTGTCAGGCTTGTGAGACCGCCTTAGCTCATCTTGCAGCCTCCTCCTGCTGTTGGACTTCCAAGACTACCAGCTTTCGCAGTTCTGATGGAGTTCCCTTGTTCCACAAGAGTCTGTCTGGACATAGGCCCAGCCCTCCTCTTCATCATTGAACGTAGATTCCTCACAATCTCAGCGTGATGGAGTACTGATTTAGCCTGTAGTAAGGCTTCTGTTGGTGTCCATTTCCAACCTGTTCTTAATGCTGGCATGATGGCTCTTATGGTTGTGTCTTGAGACTCTGAGAAGGTCAACTCTAGTCTTGTCTACACTTAGAAGGAAGTCCTGCCACAAGCTCACACTCAGAGATCACATTGAGACATTTTTGGCTTTTCTTAAATGTATCACAAGTGAGAGAGCCAACTTTTTCATGTACAACAAAACAGGAGATGGTCCAAAATACTCCATTGGGTTAGGCAAGGGCCCTGCCTGAATATAATGTGAAAAACAATGGACACATGGCACCCACTTGCTAGCTCTGCCCTATTATTGTTATCTGCCCTATTCTCACATTGATCAGACTTCACAGCAGGCTTTATACTAAAGAGCTGGCAGGGTAAAGACCAAAAGACCTAAAGAAAAGATATCGGTACTGGTACAGTTAGGTTCAGTCTGGTTGATATCCAGGATATTGCACCGTCATTAAAAAAAATTGTCTTCTCTGAGACTTGATAGATAGGCTTGGAGTCATACTGATGTCAAAAATCTCACTTTATATCATCACATGGTATATATTGGTATCTCCTCTACCTCTGAGCTTAAGCTTACAGGTTTAGCTTACACAAAGCGTATAATTCTGCTAGTAACAGATGTGAGCCGACACATGATTACTTTACTTTTTTCCCCCAGTTAAAGCAACCCATTGTGCTCACTGGAAACAAGCATCTTACTGACTGTCTTTTTTTTTTTTATCTCCAGGGCCATTCCACACTTCAAGCATCACAGGACTTCAGCACACTATTAACATGGATGGCAGAGACGAATTCACAGAGGACAGTGAATGCTGCAGCAACAACTCCCAGGAAGTCCAAGGGCAGGATAGCTTCTCAGGTACAGGATGGAGGGGCAGGTCAGGGAAGGACTGTTGGACTCTGTAGGAATGTCCTTGGAGTGAGGGGTGTTAGTGAGAATAAGCCCGGCCCTGTGTTTTGTTGTCTGTCCGTATTGATAGGGCTGTGTTTGCCTCCATAGAAGACAGTGATAGTGACCCCGAAAACCACGGTGAAGACTCGTCCTCCAACACCTCTGCTGACGACCACATGACCACCAAGAGAACGCAGTGCCTCCTACAAGGAGCGGGAGTCAAAGAGGTGAGAGGGCTGCTACCTACATGAAACTGGAGGAATTTGGACACCTTCATCCTGGTGTTTGTTATGATGGTGCCACTTGATGGTCCTTTTAGTAGCAATAATGTTTATTTCATTCTAACAAAAAAATAAAGGAACACGCACAAAGGTTGTGGTAAGGTCCTGATAACTGGAAGAAGATTTTATTTATTTCTCACCGTTTACTTCTTTCAAAACAATTTCTTTGCACTTCTTTAATTAGTTTGATCACTGCCTATGCATTACACTGTAAGCGACCATACTGGTAACACTCTGGTGTGGATTAAACATACAAACAAAACACCACAGAGATAAATGAAGTCAAGGATCTGCCCTGCATCTGTTTTATTATGAAATATGTGGTTTATAAACGAGTTGGCATAGAGGCGTGGCAAGACTTTATTAACTCTCATCCATCAGTTTTGCATGAAAAACAAGTTGATGTGAATAGTAATTTGCATCTAGATACCCACCCTGATGTCTGCTCCAGTTTTATTATGTTTAATTAGGTTCATGAACAGGTTCGTGCAACTGTGGATTCATAGCTAATGTGTTGTGCTAGAGATATAGTAGATATTTCTAGCAGATATTTTGCCTGAAACGATGTGGGGGTTAACAGGAAAAGGAAGTACTGATATTTGACATTTTGAGAGTGTTTTCTCTGCATCAAAACTCTAAAAGTTTGTGTAATGTTCATATGCTAACCTTTTTGTATGAAAAATAACAATTGCTTGAATATTGCCAACTTTAGACATTTTTGTTTTGCTATTTTGAGATAGTAAATGAGTAAAACCACTACACTATATGGAAAAAAGTGAAAAAAGTAGTGAGCTATACACAGTACACCTACAGGGCCCATGGAAACCCGTACCATGAAGTTCCCTGCAGTTACTGAGTCAGCAGAGTGTTGGTGACTTTTACGCACTGCACACCTGAGCACTTGGTGTCCCCACTCTGTAACTTTAAGTGATTTGCCACCTTCGTGGCTGAGTTGCTGTGGTTCCTAAACACTTCCACTTTGCAATAATACCACTTACAGCTGATTGTGAATATCTAGGAGGGAAGAAATTACATGAACTGACCTGTTGCAACAGTGGCGTCCTATTATTGTACCACACTTGAATTCAGATCACGCGTGGTACAACCCAGTCTTTCACAAATGTTTGTAAAGACAGACTGTATGGCTGTTCAATTTTATACACCTGTGTCAATGGGCTGAAAATACCTGGATTTAAAGATTAAGAGGTGTGGCCCAGTATTTTTGTCCATATCATGTATGATTTTAAGAAAAGAAAAGTGCCCTTTAAGTTATTAGATACTACCGGGTTCAGCCAATATGTTTTGTGCTTGCACCTTCTGTTTGAAAATGTTCTCTTTGAGTCACATCTGTCTCAGCACACAGTGTGATGTCACTGTCAGTGAGTCACTGGGGCTTGTGTGAATTTTGCTCAGTCATACACTCAACACATCATCATACACTTGTGAAAATGCTTCAGACCAAAACAAGGCCCGCTGAAGTGTGCCATAATACAAACAGTGAATCGTCCACATATATGGGAAATTTAATTTCATAACTCCAAACTCAGATTTTTCTATTACAGGGATGTTGCTGTAAGATGCTTTGATGTAGGTGTAAAATAATTTGAATAGATGTGCTTCTAAAATGTGTTTAAATGGTACTTAACTTTCCTCAGGAGAACGAGGAAGGGGGAGAGCACAGCAGCAACTTTGTTTGTCCTCTCTGCACGCTGGATTTTAGCAGCCCTGAGAAGCTCATCTCCCATGTCTACCAGGTGAGAACATTGTCTCATCTGCCCAGATCTGGTACAGAACCAAAAAAGAAGTGCAACTGTAGAAACTGTATCACAGCAACCTATCTGCTGTGCAGTCTATCTACTTTGTCATGCAGCTGGATACGAGTCTTTAATTTGACAGTGTTTTTTTTATGGGTAGTGGCAATAGTGCCACGAGTGTTAATTGTAATTGTTATTGCCATAATAAATTTGGTTTATAGTGGTCTCCCAGCCTTTTTCTTATGTTAATTTTGTATAAACTATGTGCTCTTTGCATTTATAGTACCATGCATTACAACCACAGCATCAATTATGACTCTAGTTGTTGCAGTCATGAATTTAGATGCTGGTGCTAATATTATAAACTTTTTTTTTTTCAAGTTCATTAATATTTTAAATTTATATTTCCTATATTTCCTATTTATTTTGTCTTTTGTAGTCTGTGTTTTTTTTGGTGATCTTTTTCTAAATTCTGAGAATCGCCTGCAACAAAAAGTTGATATCTTTTAAGTTTGCTGGTGTTCTCATCTCTGTTTTCTGTCTTTAACAGCACACGACTATGATGAGCAACACCAAGAGCTATGTGTGCCCAGTGTGTGGGCGAGCCCTGAGTTCGCCCGGCTCACTTGGACGGCATCTTCTCATCCACTCTGAGGACCGCCTCTCCAACTGCGCTGTCTGCGGTGCACGCTTCACAGACACCAACAACTTTAACAGGTTCAGCTCATCTCTGCTGTAGCTCTCATCTCAGGTCTTAAATGCAGATTTTAATTAAAAATAAATAAAAATAACAAGAATATAGATGTTGTGATGCAATTATACTAATAGAAGTTTAGAAACATACCTCCTTTTATGACAAGGGGAGAAGACATCACTGATTCAGAAGGAGAAGCTATTTAAAGTGAATGTTTAATTCTTCATATTATCTACTCATCGATTCTGGCAGGAGTGTAATGTGGAAACAAAAAAATAAACTGAATGCTGCACTATTTTAAAAGACAAACCTTTTGGTTGTCAAACCAATGAAAATTTAAATCAAGTAAAAATTTGTCTTTAATACATTATAATAGAATGAGAGAGAGCAATGGTTTTCCAAGTGTGGGATTAGGCAGAATGCAGAACATGAGGGATGAATAAAATTAGTACTGCAATGACAGATTTAATGGAAATAAACTTGCGCGTTGCTTAGCAACTACCATTACATTTCTAATTTAAACAGCACTGACAAGGTCAGGATGCATAGTAGAAGCAGAAGCAGTGTGAAGTGATAAAAAGCAGGGAAGAGAAAAGTCATGAGCTATTATTGTTGGCAGAAGCATTTGTTGCTAAGTTTAGAAAAATAAAACATAAATACTTATTATTATTCTAAAGAGGGACAAAAAAAGACGCATCTTAGATCTATGTGGAAAAGCCGTTTCATGTTGCTCCAGCCAGCTACAATAAAGAACCATAATCAGCATCTGGCACAGAGTGTCATCTGAACAGTCACCTCCTCTGAGGCTGTTAACAGCCTGCTAAACCTCTCTCCAGAGAGCTAGCCAGAGTTCATGTGACACATGGCCTTATTTATCTCTGAAGCAAAAATGTCTGGGAAAGGACTAACACGAAATGAGTCATCTCTTCCCATTTCAACAAAGTAGTTTCAAGTCATGTCAATCATTGCAGCTTGACAGAAGCTAAATTTTACTGTTGTCTAAAAATATGTGACCATACGGGCCAGGCTAACAAGAATTTAAGGCAAAAACAATGCTTGTCAGTCTGATGTATGAAGCCTTTGTTGCAGACTGGTAGGAACAAATCCCTGTGGGGTGAAATCTCAGGTTTCAGACTGCTCTAAACGCTTGGTTTCAGATAGTTTTTTTTTTTTTTTTTCCTACTCTTGGCTCTGTGTAATATAAGTGAGAGGGTTCATCATAGATATATGTGATCTTAGGCAGACACTTTGGCTGTGTGCACAAAAGCCCCACCCATTTGCTGTTCAAAACTTCTGTTTACAAGGCGCAGCGAGTCAGAGGCAAGTTAGTTTACAGGGAGGGTGAGGGAGCTGCTTGTTTCAGGCTGTGGAGGGGCTTCATAGAGGCACAGTATAAGGTTATTAAGGTTATTTTTAACAGGGAATAAAGCAAATCTACTCTGGCAGAGCTGAAGAGTTACAGTTTGGAGCTGGAAGTGAGTATAGTCGGCTCTATGAGCGTTCTATCAGGGGCCTAGTGCTTCTATGGAAGAATCCAGACATAAAACAAGGATGTTTAGCTGATTTATGTATCCTGTTTTAGGGAGAAGCTTAAAGAAGTCCTCGACACAACTAGGATGGATCTTACTGGAGGAAGGGACACCTGTTCCATGTCCCAGTCCCTCTCCAGCAGCCCTATGAGCAGCCCGGGCCCCTGCACTCACTCCTGCCATGGACCGGGCCCTAGTCCCAGTTCATGTCAGGGTCCTTGCCCATGCCAAGCAACTAACACCAATCCCAACCTATGTCAAGGCCAGCGCTCTTGCCAGGGACAGGGCCACATCACAGGCCAGTGTCAAGGCCCCAGACCATGTCACGGCCCAGGGCCGGGATCCGGACCATGCTCAGCTGCAGGACCATGCACAGGCTCCGACCAAGGACCTGCCTTTCCTTCACTACCCGACAGTCTCCTCTCTGAAGGGCCATCCCTCGCCTCTATCCCTGATGCTCTTAACTCCTCCTCTTCTGGCCTTCCTCCTATCCCTGACATCCTGAGCCCAATGCCAGTGTATCCTGCCGGAGTACTGCTGGTGTGCAACAGCTGCGTGGCCTATCAGCAGTTAGTGGCGGCTCAGTCACCAATGCGAAAATGGGCCCTGCGTCGGAAGAACGAACCCTTGGAGGCTCGACTGCAGCGTCTAGAGCGCGAGCGTACGGCAAAGAAGAACAAGCGGGCATGTGAGACAGAAGAGGAGAGGGAGCTGAGGCGGCTGCGGGACCGCGAGGCCAAGCGCATGCAGAGGATGCAGGAAACAGAGGAGCAGCGGGCACGCAGGCTGCAGAGAGACAGGGAGGCCATGCGATTAAAGAGGGCCAACGAGACACCAGAGAAGAGGCAGGCCAGGCTGATCCGCGAGAGGGAGGCAAAGAGGATCAAGCGACGGCTGGAGAAGATTGACCCTGCTCTGAGGACACAGATAGAGCACGATCCTGCCGCCATGGCTGCCCTCACAGCAGACATGAGTCTCTTTCAGTTCCCCTGCCCTATGCCTGTCCCTTCCATTGATAATGGTCTATTCATGAAGCTGCCCTAATGGGTCCAGGCTACCCGGGGAGGGCAGAAACCAGTTGGCTTCTCGCAGCATTATTAACCTCTGCACTGCGCCATCAGGCTGCCTCGGTCACAATGAACCATTCCTAGCTGGTTTCCTCCCAGCTTGATCTGTGTCGAACAGCTTCACACACAAGCTGCTTTGTTAAATGCAGCAAAAACTTCTTTAACGTCTTGTTTTTTTTTGTTTTTTTTTTACAGTCTAGAAAACTTTGGGAACAGGGATGAGAATGTTTCTTATTGTCTGGATGATGACATAAGAGCATGTTGTAAAGAGATTTTATCTGTTCGTCAGTGGACTAGCAGATTTAACACAGTTCATACTCATAGGACCAGTTGTACTTCCTTTGAGGTAAACAGATCATTTGCACATGGACCTTCAATGATGGGAGAGGGGACTTTGTAGCCACAGCCCCCCTCCTTTCTGGTCTACTCCGCCAGCCCAGTGACTCTGATTTCCAGGTAGCTACACCTCTCTCTTCAAGCTGCTACCATGGGTCCCTGGGAAGTTCGTGTTCAGTCAAACTACTACCTCAGCTGGCGCCGTGGTCGCGCCCTCTGTCCTGTGGCTTACTGCATTCAAACTCCAAGCTTCCAAAGCTCTATATTTACTGTACACTACTACCAAGGATGCAGGTCGTTTTTCCACGGTTTATGTTTGTATTTATCATTCAGGCACTTTAATAGGACACATTCATTCACAAGTGATTTTAAAACGAGGAGCGTTCGATTATATTGATTCTTAATAGATTAACTCTGAATGTTTGTCCTATTGAACATGCCCAGTGTCGAGCTACATTCCCCTCATCTCCTGAGTTTTACATCTCAATGCATCCGCCTTTTTACATTCTCTTTGCCAAGATATGACACTCTTACACTCCGAACATTTTGCCAATGTCATTTATGTTTGACTTTCTGTTCCAGAGCTTTTCTCTGGCTCGTAAAAAAACAAAAAAAAAAAACAAAAAGTAAAGTCATAAAGTCTGTGCTGCTGTTATTGTACTGTAAAATACATTAGTTACCTCTTATATATTTGGGCTCATTACATTAAGGAATATTGTGCTAAAATGTTCCATTAAGTGGTTGCAATGAAACAGTACCTAACATGTTACCCGTTGACCTCAGAATTTGTCACATTACTTGAATTCTGCCCTAAAAGATGCATTTGTTTTCCTTATGAGTGAGTTACGAGGTGGGTTTTTATTATCATACGGAGAATCGTACATACATAATGCAACCTCTGCTTTGTGCAATTTGTGTAGCATCCACATGCTTTGTAAGGCTGGAGTACCTTCAAAATGTGTAAACAGTACCACTTAAATTATGTTTTATATCTGCAAGTCACTTTTATTGAGTCATATGACAAGTAGAAGTTGTTTTAAACACAATTATTATTATTTTTGTTGTTTCCTTCATCTGTTACTGAGCACTGGGGCTAACTTCATGGCACATACAGCCCATACCAGGAGATTCATTAACCTCATTCCAGCACATATTTATGCAATATGATGTGAATATTTTTTTTCTTGTGAAAGTGTTTGGGGTGTTTTGTTGGTATAAAAAAAAAAAAAATAGTTAAATTAGAGGCCATGGTTGGATAACCCTTGTTTAATTTCCTGCCTGTTACCTCCACTTATTCTTGTCTTTGCTTATCCAACATTTTACAGTGTCAAATGAGCAGTTTCAGAAATATTCTTCAAAGAAGAACGAGCAGCGGTTCTGTTTGAGTCACTCCTAGACAAGCCGCAACCCACCGGGCTGTTAGTTCCAGCAGATTTAATGAAGAGAAAACAAAAAATTAAAGGAAGTTTTGGTTTTATCCTCAGAGGCTTTTCTAGGAGTGCATCAAACCTCTATGCAACAGATGTTATTTATTAAAGGAAAATAATTCACTTTTCACTGAAACTATGCAGAATGCGACCTCAATTTAAACAGACTTCAAAGCAAACAGTTCAGCTTCTCAGGCAGTTTAACTCAGTGAGAGGGCTCAGAGCCTACGTACGGCACCCCAGTCCATAAGAATCATTTATAGACCTGTCATATGATGTGATGGGAACAGTTTTAGGCAGTTTTGGGACTTTTAATAGAGACACTTTGTCTTTTGAGATATGTTTCCTCTTCCTAGTTCAGCACAAAAAGCAACAGGGTCTCACTGCCATCCTATTCATGATACACTCTACCAAGAGCAGATCAGTGTCCTCGACAAAGGCTTCAGGTGTCGTCTCTTTCTCTCAGAATATGAATACTGGGTATTCTCAGAGGTTGCTTATTGAAATTGCTGTGACCCTGTTTGTCCTACAGTGGGATAATGGCGCAGAAAACTTCACTTACTCTTGCAAAGGAAGTTCTGTGGACTCTGATGTGGCGCTGTTCTTTAGCAGCAGCACTCTCAGTGTGGATTAGGTAAACACTGCATGTCGTGAAACTGCACTCGTCCTAGAATGGTTCAAAATGAGCTTGTGTTCTACTGTTAGTTTATGCCTGCCTGTTTTTTACAGTTTAATCGAAAAATGTTTAAAAACGTTGGCCTTTCTATATTCTATCAGGATTTTCTCTCAATGTCCATGTTTACAAAATAAGTCTGAACAAGGCCAAATGAATGAGCTAAACTGCTAATGACAACATGCTAGTTGTGATATCAATGCATTCTGACTGGATGGCACTTGAGGATGCCATCCTCTGTTACTGGATTAACAGATGTACAGACCGTGATGAAACCTGGATAAGAATGTGGAAATAAACATTGAATTTATTATAACGTTGGTGTGCAGCATTGTTTCCTTTTTCTTCGCCTTATGTTTTATTCACACAAGCACACAATTATTATCATAAAGATGTATTATGGCCACATTAAGAGCAAGATATCAGAGGGTGTGTTTTTTTGTTTGTTTTTTTTTTTTTAGAGAATAAATTTTAAATTTTAAGTTTCTCCAAAGCATTACATTAGATCAATTCTGTTGTTCCCAAACTTTAAGACCCTGCAGCCCATAGTTTTTATTAACATTAATAACAATGACAGGGGACGCAATTAATAAAAATTAAAAAAAAAAAAATCAAACTGAAATAAAAGAACAATATCACCTGGAACTTGTGTTTATACACGAATCATTCATTCAACTTAGTTTCACAGCATTTTCACCCTGGTCATTCATTCCCTTCTCTGAAGTGGCTTTAAATCCTTCCAGAGGGACTTGACCCCTACTTTGAGAACCACTGGGTTAATTGGTAATTCTAAATTGGCTGTAGGTGTGAATGTGAATGGCTGTCTGACACACTAGGCCTGTGAAGGACAGGTGACATGTCCAAGGTTTACTCTGCCTCTCACCCTGTGTCAGCTGGGATAGGCTCTAACAACCACAACACTGGCTGGATAAGTAAAAAATGATGTTTGGATGGATATACAGATAGATGCTTCTCACATATATTCACATATTTTTATGTTATATACACATTTAAGTGTTAACATTGTTATTGGGTAACCTTAAAATGACCTGTGTGTGTGTGTGTATGCTATTGTGATATTTTTAATCATAAAAATGTTTCCCACCATAAATTTATCTGCTTCTACAACTTTTGTAGAACTTTTACAGGAACTGTAACTGTATGTTTTAAACATTATAGGCTTTGATTTTGTAATTTTCCACTTCTAATCCCTACATTGTAAGGTTTTGCAGTGAATCGTGGCTAACAGCAAGATAGTAGCAAGATTAACTACTGCAGAAACTCTGATTTCAAGTAGGTAAAAATTCAAGGTAAAAATTTCATTACAACTTGCCTGATGCTATACGCTTTGATGGACGTGTTTATTGAGACTCTGGATGTCTACAAGACTGTGAGTCAACTGCTTTCAAAAGCAGTGTTCTTATTGTAATACTTTTGTAATACTCCAAAATCTTGACCCTGACATATGACCTCCATTCAATGTAAAATTAAAAATACTAAAAATTACCAATGAAACTAATAAAAACTAAACTAAAGTGAAAGAAGAAAATCCACTTTGGAAACCAGCTGAAACTAAAGTGAATTAAAAACAAAAAGTCAAAATGAAATAAAAAAATAAAAACGAATTAGAAGATATAATAACTCTACTCTGCACATGTCCAAACCATCTCATTTGCCTCTCTAACTTTGTCTCCAGACCACTCAGCCTGAGGTGTAACTCTGATATACTCATTTCTAATCCTGTCCAATCTGGTCATTCCCAACAAAAATATTTAAAATATGAAAAAAAATGCTTGTTTTGTTTGAAACAGAAGCATGGAAGTAACAAAGGTTTTAAAAAAAACAAAAAAAAACAAAATAAAAAAAAATACCCTGACTATGACGACTTAATTGTAATTTGTTGCAGATCAAAGTATTAGAGTCACTAATTTATCTATATTCTTTTGGTATTAAAATGAGCATACTTCAACGAATAATGCAAACATACTGTACCTTAACCTCATACCTCTATTATTATTGAAACAAAGACATTTTGTTTTGTAAAAAGAGAAAGACAAGAATTCTCTAAATAAATGTAATTTGGTTTGTACAATTTGTTTTTTTTAAAACTCCTTTTTGCATAAAAATATAAATAAATAAATGAAACAATATAGGCAGGACAAAGCCATTTAACATTAACAAGAAATGTCCTGAAGTGTTTCAGAACCTAATGGGAGCCATTTCAATAGTGGGTGTTCTCCAAAACAATAAAGTACGGCATGTACAGTATGGTGGTCTAAAACAACTGAATATAATGACAAAATGATTACCGGACTCATGATATATTGTGATATATAATGTGAGGTAACGCATGCAAGTATTGAAGATGATAACTAGATTATATAATAGTGTTAATTGTACAGAAGTATATCTCAGTGGTTTATGTCTAAATGACCAGATTCTGAATGTCTTCATTTACTGAAAGTAAATTGATGCATTTTATGTCACTTGGCTTATGAGAGCTGTAAAACTATGCTAAGGCTGTGTAATAATGTATTACGACCACTTTTGTTATGCAACTGTTATTTTGTTACCCTAACTGAATTTCAGTTACTGTATTTACCAGCTATACATTTCACAGTACAGGTCAGGATGTGACATAAACATGTGACAAACTCATGATCAACTTGTAAAGCCAGTTATTACATGCAGTGAAACA
>VUQS01075604.1:5709-22918 GCA_015108495.1 Heterochromis multidens
TTTTTTTTTTATATATATATATATATATATATATATATATATATATATATATATATATATATATATATATATATATATGTGCAGCATCTGTTTCTGTTTTGAGGATCAGACAGTTCATTTTGGGGCCAAAGTTTTGATAGTTTTTGAGGGAATGAACATGAAGAATTTCTGCCTTAATTTTTGAATAAAGATCTTTACTCAAAATTTGTGTTGGTGTTTGTTATGTCACATATGAACAGCTTGATAGTTTTAAATGGTGAAATATTTTGTGGTAATTATCATCTTTTTGATGTTGGGTCAGTTGGTGTTACCATGGATCTGTTGCTCATACATTTTAAAAGAATAGTGAAACCCAAAGCACAACAAATCTTGACTGTGGCTTTTCGTCATTTGTTCCCCTGTGGGTTACCTCAGCTTGTCATCGCTGAGACTTTCGATGTTCAGGGGTTTGCATCTCTCTGAAAGAACCTTCTTCTTCTTTTCTCTTTCAGTCTGCTTCTTGCCTCTCCTCTGTTCAATCTAGAAAAAGTCACAGTCGTTAAAACCATATGTCTGCACAACCATTTCACTACCTGCTTTGTGTGAGGCTGAAGCAAAAATCTGAAACAAAATAAATGGAACACACTATACCCTCTGCAGGTGGCTGCTTAAGCCCGATCCCATGTTTGTCAGTGCTATCTTCTTCTTGGCATCATCATCAGCCTTTCTCTGGGCGTCGGCCTCCTCCTTTCTCATCCGCTCAGCCTGCAAAATTAATTACCAAACTTCAAGATTTCACAACAATTGGAAAAACAGCAGCTTTTCATAGTTTATTTTTTTTCTATTTATATTCAATTTGTGTCCAAAAAGTTTAAAGACTTTTGAAATTCCTATATGAATTTACTGCTGCCTGATACAGTGAAATGTGCAGAATACTTCAAAATCTAAATAAATAGCAATCAGTGTGTCACTGCTTTAAGCCTGGTGTTACTTTTCTAATCCACCATTTACTTTTTTTTTTTATCTCCATCCTTTGTGAAATGCCTACTGCTGATGGTTAGCCAGACTATTCAAATCATTAACTACTTAACTACTTGACACAGCTACCAAACTGTTAAAAAGACAGGTTATAGACTTGTATTGTATTGTGATTCACACCAGATAAAAAAACTGAGACAGTTTGATATGAGACAGCTGCGTACCTCCCGTCTCGCCTGTCGCTCTTTATCTTGCTCAGCGCGAATCCTCTGCTGCTCAGCTCGCTCAGCACGACGCTTCTCCTGAAAACACAAATCAACATACTTGATAGTGCTGCAATGCTTTCTCCTATGTGCACTGAAATATAGCAAATGTTTTGGTTGACTGATTTTTGCACAAAGAGACATTCTAGGTTCATTCTGTAATCAATAATTGGGATGCAATCTCACAATTCTCTCTTTGAGAGCAATAAGTTCCTCTTCCTCCTTCTTCCTGCATTCAAAGTGAGCATCGATCAGTGACTGCAGCTCTATCAGATCTTTGTTTTGGCGTTTCTTTTGGATATCCTGTAAGACAAGAAAGGCATGAGGCCACCTTCACAAACATGTACTAACTGTTACCGTGCATGACACAGCTGATTGCTGACCCAACCATATCAGAGGACCTTAAGCTAGTAGCAGCAGCCCTTTATAAGTTCAAACTATGTACAAGACAAAATCAGGTCACGCTGAACCACTGGTTCTCAAACTGTGGGAGAGGGCCCATTAGTCAGACTCATAGACACTGCAGGTGGAGCATGGAGTCAAAATGGAACGAATATAGTTTTTAGTTAGTTATAGTTAATTCTTTTATTGTATAATGATCAGAAATTTGGGGTTTGATTTTTATTTCTGTTTCTGTAGTGAGACAAGTTAGTTCTTATAACAAAGACTAATATGCATATATATTCTGAATCTCTTGTAAGGTCTTAGTAACTACCAGGTAGTGTCAGTCTAGTGCCTTAGTAGTAATATTTTCTTGATACAGGAATGACTTAACAGCCAGTTTGCTGTCATAAACTTTAAGCTTTGGGCTTCTGGAAGGAGAATTACAACAGCAGCTTTATGTACAATCCTTTTCTGGCTTCATTTTAACAAATACAAGTCAGCTTACATCAAAGTCCACTTTCTCGCCATCTGGGATCTTGGGAGCAGTGGGTCTGTAAAAGAAAGTATGAGAGTGATAAACAAATCATGTGAATTATAGTATAAAAAGTGTAAAGATGCTAGCCATGCAAAACCATCAGTTTCAAATGGTAGACAGTGTGTACTTACTTAAACTTTGGCTTCTCTTCTGGGTTTTCAGCATCAAAACAACAACAGGGACAGAGAGAGATTGAACCATTAGAAACATAAATGTAGAGAGAGTGCAGTGTGTAAAGTGCTGCTGGTTAATTAGGGAAGAAGATCCAAGTGGACAAGCTGAGTTATTTCTGAGGCTGCAAGTTGTTTCACACCTCCAATAGATCATTGTATAAGAGTGAGTTTTAAATTTGCCAATAATTTCCATTAACAGTGACCTGATTACTGTGCGTTAGCTTCTGGTTAAAGTAACATAATGTAAATACATAACAATAACTGTGGGAAATTTACATAGTGGTTATTATTTAGCTGCTAAGCTAAGCCTAAAGACTAGAAACTGGAAAAAAGGTAAAAAGAGATATTTGGATTAGCAAAAAAATTACAACTTTCTAATTTCTACTGGATAAAGAAGAAAAGGTTTAGTGTCACTGAAAAAAATATTTTTAGGTTTTTTTTTCTGAGGTTTTTCATAGTTCTGAGGAAAAAAATTACAGCATTTAGATTTTTTTTCAAAATACTGAAAAAAACAAAAACGTCATGACACCAAAATATATATATTTTTTTCACTTGCCCTGATCCTATATCATATGTTGGGCTCCATAAGTTATTACTTTTACATAAAGCCAAGGTATCTTTTTCCCGTCTTTAAGCTAAGCTAAAAACTAAACTGGCATGTTGTTTATAAGAAAGTGGTATCTTTAGACAATTACTGTAGCAAAAAGAAATTTCATTGGTGATATTATTGCAATTTCTATGAAAAAAAAATATGAGTAAAAAAGACCAAATAAGAAAATCAATCAGTCATTCTGTCAAATTCTACTCGAACTATATTGTGAAGTTACTTTCTAACCATATTTGTACAAAAAGTTTAGAAAAAGAATGGTTATTACGCAATTATTTACGATATGATCAAATATGTATTATTTACGTGCTATCAATATTTTAATGTTAAAATATCACAGAATGTCACAATTTCCCTATTATCACATTTTTTTTTTAATCTTGGGAAGTACTCAAATTGGGAATGCCCAGATCTGATATTTGGATCGCATATCAGTCCAATCAGATATGAGCCGATCTATTGTCCGATCTAACAGCAGAGGGACAATAGTCTGGAGGTTTTCCCCACTTCTGTTTGCATGTTTGTAAAAGTTTTTTATTTAACTGCAAACTGTGACCAACGTGAGCTGACATGAGTGAAAGATTCAGTGACGATGCTTTCTCACGTGCTTGCTTGTTTACTTTCACGCTTGTCATTTTTGGTCACAGACCTTATCTAAGAAGCCAGAAGGACGTTGGTTCGGTGTTACACTTGTTGGTAAGCTTGTCGGTATACTTGCACAGGAATGAAGCCACTGTAGTATGGTACCTTACTTTTCTGTTTCACAGTGTTATTTTTTGTGCATTAGTGTGTAAATCAAACCAGTATAATTTGAAAAGTGCAAATTAGGATCAGTATGCCGTGTCATAAACCAACCCATAGAAACTTTTTTGTAGTTAAATTTCTTGAACATACAGTGCACACTTGTCACAACGAGGGACTTTGCATTTGTATTTGTAACTGTTACTGTTAATTGTTTTTGTGGTAAAAACATAACTGGGACTGGGAAGTGTGTGATTAGCTTTTTATTTTTTTGTGGGACCCTACTAAAAAAAAGAGACGGACAACATGGGGAGGGAAAAAACAGGCAAAGCAACATGGACTCAGCAGGAAATGCAAACTACCATCTTGATCTCCCTCTTCCCCTGGCAGGACACAATCATGCAAAAAAGAGAAGAAGCACAAATGAGCAGTGCGGCCTGTAACCATAACTCAGCATTAATGAATCCTTCAACCCGTTCTTCCAGGTCACCTTGGTCACCTGACACACAGACTAAAGTGAATTGATTAATTCTGCCTTTCTCTTCAAGAGAGATCAGAAAAAAACAATTATGCATGTGTCAAAAAAATGTCTCTAACCAACAAGAAAACAAATAACAGGTTCAATACAAAGAACAGAGAAGAATTCAATTCTACATACCTTCCTCTTCATAGGCCTCTGCATGCAGCAAGCGTCCAAAGCAAGAGCAGAACAGAAACCATTAGTGATTGGACTGGGCAGCCTGTTCCTGTCCTCTTTATGATGCACAGCATATAAAGCACATTTACCATATTGGGGTGTTTGGATTCATACTGTAGGCAGTGGGGGCCACTGCACAAGTCCCATATCATGGCATGCATTAATTTTGCATTAACATTGCAAGCAGCTGTTTCTGTTTTTTGTTTTATTGTGATAGGCAGCTGCATTTTTCTGACTGCATATTAATGAGAATGTTCAAGTTAACTGATTTCTCTCAAATGGCAAAACACTTTTTACAGTATTTATGGAAAGATTTTGACACTAAATTTTTGTGTTTACAAATTAAATGGTAATTATTTGCAAACCTTTGCCAATCTGTCTGAGAATGACTGCAGTCAGTTTGAATTGGGCATGATTGTTTGGAGACAAATTGCCCCCCATCAGGCAACCTGTGCCTTCAATTGTGACCATAAGTGGTCGCCCAGAGGCTGAGAGTGTTGCATATTCAGCTTTTGGACGACCAGCTGGTTGATACAACTAGTTGAAATTGATCTATGACAGCAAAAAAATTCACTGCAGTCACTGGGCAATGACTGATTTTTCCTAGCTGCAAGGAAGTTGCCAACCTATTTTTACTCTTACTCTATTGTGACTGAGCCATAAAACTCTTTGTGCAATTGAACAAAAATTTTTCTAAACTGATTTTGCTGAAGCAATGAAGCAAAAGTGAATTAGTTCAACAATAGTACACTGAAGCAAGGGACTTCTGCAGTGACTCTTTAATGAAAGATCCCAAATGGATTTGAGGACTTGAGAGTAATTGTTTTGCACCATAACACCCCAATGTAAATGCTATAGAGCAATTTGCCAATCTCACTCTTCATCTACACACAGAAAAAAAGGAAGCTAAACATGGTCTGAAGAAAGGTGAAGAAACTGCAAATTACTTTTACATGGCTGAAATTACCCATCATCCTTTATGCTATGGCCTTACAGAGTGACGCAAGTTTGCCAAAATGCGAAAAACACTGGAAATGGTTATAAGAACAAAATGAGACACTAAGTGGATAAAAGGCCATGGATGACACAGGGCAATTGATTCATGTAAAGGCAGCTAACTTTCTTCTTCTATCTTTCAGCATTTATATGCGCAGCTCATATTCAAAACACACACCAATATTGCTGGACCAGGACAAAATAGTTTGTTTTGACTGTGTCTCTGCTAACACCAATGATGATGCAATAATAACTGGACATTTTATAAGTCAAAACCTAGATGTTTGCTGCAGTGCACTTTCAAAGGCAGTAGGAGGAGCCCAAAGAAACCAAAAGGCCCTTTAGGATACCTCATTCGGCTGAAATGGAAAATATAACAAAACTGCAGTTTCTATTAAGAGTTGTGCACAATGATTTCAGGGAATATGGCAGTTTCCACAAACTCAAGATTTTACAGTTTGGCAGTGTGACTTTTTTTTGTTCTATCATTAACAGAAAGCTATCACTTGAATGATCAGCGCTTAATATTTTGAAAGGTATATAAATATGACCAGCAAATACCATAGCTTATGGTAATATGGTACCTAGATTATAAGAAATTTTGTAATCTAAGGATGACACTAGAAAAGAGGCCATAAGTCATATTTCCAGTAAACTACCCCTGAACTTAAATTGCAGATACTGTCTGGAAACTTTCCAAGAACTAAGACGTTTTCTGGCCCTTTGCTATCTGTGTTTTCACCAAAGTACAAAAACCTGCAAAGTTTAGGCAAGTAAGTATGCAAATGTATCAAAAATTGGTAGCTTTACTGTGTCAAAGTTCCTGTGATGGCAATGTGTCTAATGAAGGTCCAAAAATGGAAAAGGATCCAATACAATAACATGGGTATAAAACCTGGCTTTGGTATGAAAGCATACCGACTTAGTCTTAATTTAACTAATACTTCTACTATAAGATACTGAAGGTGAATTTAAGTCCTTTACATAAACCATTATGTTAAATTCAATATGTTTGTTTATGTTCAAGACAACAAAAGAGTCAAACAAATCCATTTGGAGTAGATGTGCTGCTACTTTATGTCGTGGTTAAATAATGGGTAAACTTTGTGTAAGCTAATTCAGATTTTCTAAAGAATTTAAACCATCTGTTCTGCATTAAAGACATCCATTATTTTTTTCAAACAGGGCAGTTATGAAGAGAAGGCAACACCAGTGGAAAGGGCTAAACGGAAGCTAAAGTGGAACTAGATTAGTCATCTGCAAAAATATCAAACCCAACAAGGCAAATGAGTCTTGGATCATCTTGTTTATGTTATTTTTGAAGCAGAGATTAAAAAATCTGCCAGTAAAGTGTGATATGTTAGTCTTGTCTTGACATAAAGGAGATCAATGCTCCAGAGTACATTAAAAAAATCATATATTTAAGCTGAAGATGAGGTGCTATTTCTGCTTTCTGACAGAATTTTGTCACTGTGACTGGAAAGCAAAAAAAAAAAATAAAAATCACATGTTCATGTAGCTTTAGGATGATTGGAGTTTCTGCTTTTTTGCTCAATTCAGTGTTACAGTGTAAAATACTGCATATTTACTTTGCAAATAATGAGCTAAGAACAACTAGCTGAACATTAGGAATTCATGCCACAAAATCTAGCTGATGCATAATAATGCACACTAGCTGATGGTCCATTGGTCCCACACCTGAGCTGATAAGAACAATAAACTTCATTAGTGGTGGACTATGTGGTGTACTGGACTATGTTAAACTGCACTGTCCCTTTTAAATAAAGAATTAAATTTAATTTAAATTTTCTGAGTTAAATTGTGAGACTTTTTAAATATAAAATATGCCTGTATTTTACCTACCAAAGTGGCACACACAAAGCTTTGGACCAATGGTGTGCTGTAAACTCTGGTAAAGATGGGAGCAAAAATTGTTTTGTAGACAGATATTGTTAAAAAAAAAGGGAAAAAATATGTTTTAAAGATAACTGGTGTGTTTAAAAGGCATTTTTGATGTTGTAATGACAATTTCTAAATATAAAAGCAAAAACTTGAATCATATTTTTTGTCCTTTTGACTTGTCAGGCAGGATATTATTTGCAGTGTGTGGATGGTTACAGGACTGACTATCCTATGGTGCAAAGTGATGGATGTCCTGCAGAAAAAAGGTGAAAGGACTGCCCATGCCACATACCTTCCTCCTCATGAACCACCTGCTGCACCACTTCTGGCTCTGGTTCTGGTTCAGGCTCTACCTCTGGTTCTGCTTCTACCTGGGCCTCCGCCTCAGGGGCTACTTCTACTTCTACTACCTCCTCCTGGGCTACGGGCACACAGCATGCACCAAACCGCCGGGGAGAGGGAGGGTGTCGGAGAAGGCCGTTAATGAAAACCATAGACATGACAGAGCCATTAGACACCAAAAGTGAGAGAGTACTTTAGTTACAGAGAGGATGGATGAGTAAACAAGGAACAGTGCTGCTGGAGAACAGAGAGAGAGAGAGAGAGAACAGATGATGATGAAAAATAGTCAGTTGACCTTTCACACAGAAGCCATATCAAACTGTGGATGTGTAAATCTACCTGAAGAACAAACATTCTGGCTTACAAAGATCATTTTACGACATCGACTTAAAAACCCATTTAAATCTATGTAAGCTATCAGAAGATAATTGAGCTCATCTTTACAAGACCATATTTTAGAATCTAATAGTGACAAAACTTAATGTATTTATACATTTCTTCATTATTATTCTGACAATTTAATACACTATATAACCAAAACTGAATGGATTTGCTGACATGTTTAAGAAAAAAATTGTTTAAAAAGACTGCAATGAAATTCTTAAAACAACAACAACAACAAAAACTAGTGCTTTGAACTAATTTTACCTTACAGCTATAATGCCCATGTTCCGATATTTTAATATTATTAATGTGAATGCTAACATCCCTTTAATTTTGTAAATAAACAATTTAAGATAGTCTACACATGCTAATATACCTAAGCATAGTAAATCCAGAAACATGTTTACTCCCTACAAAATGTTTCATTTGTAATATAGGCAAATCATGATCAATAAAAATAATGTTAGCCTAACTTATAAAACACTTAATAAGTTAAGCTAACAGTTACTAAACTGCTTTTTAGCTCTATCTTGCTAGTTAGCCAGTGGCTAACCAGTCCTAAAGCGTTTCACAGGTAATTAATGTCCTAGTAAATGTCCCTTTGAGCTACACCCAAATTACTTTTGATATTTGGATTAATTCAATTTCACAATATTTAATCAAGTAGTTTTTCACATCTGCTGTTCAAAAAATGGCTGTCGTGTGAATTAGGTAAATGACAGTGGTACTGACATTAACAGATAACCATGTAAACATGTCACATGCCAAGAAAAATGTAGATAACCCAGAGGCTAAATAACATTTTTTTTCTTATCCATGTGATTTAAAACATCACTCCGCCAGATAAGTCACCCTTAACTTGGAAGTGTTTGATTGACAGTTGGATGTTAGTTATGCTGCAGCAACTAAAAAAATAAAATAAAATAAAATAAAATAAAATAAAATAAAATAAAACAAAATCCTGTATTCTTATTCTAAGTACTCCCAGATTACGAGTTTTTTTCTACATTGTACATATATGATAGACAGTTCAGCCAAAGAAGTACTGACACCCCAAGAAGGCATTTCAATCCAGTTGCCATTTCTAATACAACTAGAATAAAAAAAAGGAAGATAAACGCTAGGTTCATTTTGCAGTTCTTAAATCCTGTTGAAATCCTAATTAAATCCTAATTAAATGCAAATGTTAGTATACAGTATAATTTATAAGCCGGTGTCAAAGTCAAACACTTCAAATTAAGGGTGAAACAAGGCAGCTCAAGAATTAGTACAGTGGAGAAAGGTCGCAATGTCTGGTCGATTCAGTTGTCTTTACCTTCCTCGTCTTCAATTATGGAAAAAAATATGGTGGGACAGCAGAAACAAAAAACATTAAGTCATTTCATAATCACATTTAAATTTAAGCTAACATTTCTTCAAGAAGTCAGTCATATGTAAAATGTTTATGTTTTTTAAATTGCATAATAAATAGCAAAATGCAATATAATATAGGCTGCAGAATGTTAGCAGTGCATCTGACATAATTCCCAATTTACCTTGTGACAAAAGAAAAGCAACTCTGTGATCCAGAGAGTGCTGTGGGTGCTTTTATTAAAATCATCACAAAGGGGTGATGACGTTTTTGTCAGATGTAGCTTCACTTTCAAGTTAGGTTCAAAATCACTATCTGTGTGAGAGGTGAAAACTAAAAGTTGCATATTCTATTAATTTTGTCATAGAGTAACTTACCTATTTCGCTGTTTTATATAAAATGGATTTATTCAAAGTATACAGTATTTCAGTGGATATAACGGAGGATTGTGTCACAAATCAAGCATCAAGGCCCGAAAGACTTCATCTCATCCGAATGACTTCAAACAAAACTTACACTTACACAGGTACCCAGCAATACACCCGCCAGGTTTGAAGTAGATTGGATGAAGACTTGTCAAGATAAGTGAAGAACAGACAAACATACATACAGAGACTCCTTGATTTATTAGTGAGATGAGAAACAAACCAAACTGAGTGGTTGTCACTTACCCTCGACATTGTCCCTGAAATATGAAAAATAAATCTTTCAAATATCAAACATGAAATCCCAGCTGGCTTTTCTGATAAAGTTAAGACTGATCAAATAGCATGAAGCAGCTGTATGTGTTGTTATTGGCAGCCACTTACACTTCCTCAGTGTCAGACATGGTGACAGCAGACTTTACACCTGAGGGACAAGACAAAGAGCCTGGTAAGTTGCAGCAGTGAGACTGTGCCAGTACAACAAACTAAAGCTAGGATTCACTTCATGGAAACCTGAGAAAACATTCAACAATTTATATTTTAATTTCCAGGTTAATTTTGTATGTATTCAGGAACTATGGAAATACATCTTGTTTGCATTTGCAATGACATAGTGTTTGAGAGTAAATGATGACAATGACCATTTACACTATTATTAGAATTCTGTCCCACTGAAGCGCTTTCACACCTATTCCAGGGCTGTTTACTCAGCTGTTTGGGAAGTGTTATCTTCTTTGCAGGTTTGTGTTGACATGTGAGAATTTAATCCGCAAACACAGAACATTATCATCAGTGCTTGTCATACAAGCCAATCCAGCCATGGGGGGGTTTGCATAAGGAAGGGCATCCAGTGTAAAATCATGGCCAAATAAAACACATGGGTCATAAAGAATGAGATTTCCCTACTGGATCGGGGCCTGAGTTAACAAAAATCACCTCTGGTGCTGTTGGCCAACACGTTGCCCGTGGAAACTGTGCTACTGTTGACTGAAGCCAAAGGAAGGTAGAGGAGAGAGGGAAGACATGTTAGGAGGAATTCTGGAGTAAGTTGGACGAGGTCGTAGAGTGTCCCGGGCGGGGAGAGAGTTATGATTGGAGCAAACTTCAATGGACATGTAGGTGAAGGGAACAGAGGTGACGAGGTGTTGGGTAGGTATGGTATTAAGGAGAGAAATACAGAAGGACAGATGGTAGTGAATTTTGCAAAAAGGATGGAAATGGCTATGGTGAAAACACCTTAAGAAGAGGGAGGAACATAGGGTGAGAGTGGAGGAAGGTTACATCTTATGCAGAAGGTGCAAGTGTTAGAAGTTGAAGAAGGAAGAATGTTGCTCAGAGTACAGGAAGGAGTTTAGACAAGCTCTGGGAAGTAGGGAAGAGTTACCAGATGACTGAGAAAGTACAGCTGTAGTGGTGAGAGAAACTGCCCGTAAGGTGTTTGGTGTATCCTCTTGATAGAGGAAAGAGGACAAGCAGACTTGGTGGTGGAATGAGGAAGTACAGGAAAGTCCTCAGAGGAAGAAGTTAGCAAAGAAAAAGTGGGATAGTCAGGGAGATAAAGAAAGTAGACAGAAGTACTGGGAGGTTAGGCATACCACAAAGAGAAGTGGCAAAGTAAAAGGCTTATAGTAAGTTGTATATGAGACTGGACACTAAGGAAGGAGACGAGGACTTGTATCGATTAACTAGGCAGAGACATCGAGCTGGAAAGGATAAGCAGCAGGTTAGGGTGATTAAGGATAGAAATAGAAATGTGCTAACGAGTGAAGAGAGTGTGTTGAGAAGATGGAAGGAGTACTTTGAGGAGCTCATGAATGAAGAAAATGAGAGAGAATGGAGAGTTAGTGATTCAGGAAGTCCAGAGGATTACTAAGTAGGAAGTGAGGACAGCTATGAAGAGGATAACAAGTAGAAAGGCAGGTGGTTCAGAAGACATACCTGTGGAGGTATGGAGATGTCTAGGCAAGAGGGCAGTGGACTTTTTAATCAGACTGTTTAACACAATCTTGGAGAGTGAGAGGATGCTTGAGGAATGGAGGAGAAGTGAACTGGTACTGATTTTCAAGAACAAGGGTGATGTGCAGAACTTTGGTAACTACAGAGGGATAAAGCTGATGAGCCATACCATGAAGATATGGGAAAGAGTTGTTGAAACTTGGTTAAGAAGAGAGGTGATGATCAGTGAGCAGCAGTATGGCTTCATTCTGTGAAAGAGCGCTACAGAGGTGATGTTTGCTTTGAGAGTGTTGATGGAGAAGTTTAGAGAAGGTCAGAAGGAGCTTCACTGTGTCTTTGTGGATCTAGAGAAATCATATGATGCTTCCAAGAGAGGAACCGTGGTACTGTATGAGGAAGTCAGGAGTGGCAGAGAAGTATGTGAGGGTGGTGCCTGACATGTATGAGGACAGTGAGACAGTGGTGAGGTGTGTGGTAGGAGTGACAGATGGGTTCAAGGTGGGGGTGGGATTACATCAGGGATCTGCTCTGAGCCCCTTCTTGTTTGATTCTTGGAGGTAGTGAAGGAGGACATGTAGAGGGTTGGTGTGACAAAGGAGGATGCTAGGGACAGGGTGAGATGGAGGCAGATGATACACTGGTGATCCCTAAAGGGAGCAGCTAAAAGAAGAAGAAGATAGTTGATCCATGTTTGTGTCACATTAAATTTCAGTAGTGAGTGCCACACTGAATGATTATATGAGATGATGATTATCTCTGTTTTTCAGTGTTATTTTAAGCTGACAGGAAGTTTTTTTTTTTTTAAATCTGTGATTTCTTGTTTACTTCTTGCAGACAGGTTGTGTCCAGAGGGTCAGACCTACCAGAACTGCACAGAGGGGGAGGATGGCCTCCTGCCGGGAAGGGGTGTGGCCTGTGAGCGCACCTGTGAGTCTTACCTGCTCAACCTTACCTGCTCAGCACATGAGCCCTGTCTGGCTGGATGTGTCTGCCCACCTGGGTGAGTGACAGCTTGTACAAAAGTATTTTGTCCATTGCTGAATACATAGAAGTTAATGACTGCTTGATAATGTGAAAAACTGATTTTTTTTTATGCATGAGAATTATGTAAAATAACAAAACACATAGACTGTAAATATAGATGTTTAAAATATGAATCACTGCTGGCCAAACTAACATTAACCAATTACTTCTAGTGCACGGCCAACAATCTAAACCATTTATAGTTAAGTCAGAAACTCATATTTGAATTGACTGATTCAGTACAGCAGCAGAATACAGTTTGGCATCTATGTTCTGAGCTCATCACTTCCCACACTACATTGCATTTGAAACTGGGGAGTGATTAGTAAATATAAGAGCCTATAGGTGGATGCTGGGGTGGTGGAGTTGTTGAAACAGCAGGTAGTGATAGTGTAAGGGAAATTTTGCAGCTTAAATAGACTAATCAGTTTTGTAGTCTGTGTTTGATATATGATGTGAGGAGAGTGAATCATGACAAAGTACAAATCAAGTTGTCTGCCTGTTGTGATTTAAAAACCCCCCAAAAAAAACACCTAACAAAAAGTGCTGATCTGCGTTTTCCCTCATCCTGATCCTGCACCCAAAAAGGGGGCTGTGTATTCTGTTGTGTCTGTGATTTTGTTGGACAGTGCTGCGGTTATAAAATCACCTGCTTCGCCCATATTATTTAGGATAATTCCGCCCTCAGGCTGCTTTTTGGTTTTTTTTGGTGGGTGACATGCTCACTGTTTACTGTTTTGTGTTCAGAGAGTGAGTGACAGAAAGATTTCTGGTTTGAATCCTCACAGTAGACAAAAAAAGTTCAGGTGTGACCACTCGCTCAAGTTGACTGATTTCATCTGGCTAACAGATATGTAACAGCAGTTACATTGCTAAAAAAACAATCTTAAAAGGTTACAACAGGGGCCTCAAACCTGTGGCTCTGGAGCATCTCTTGCCTTTTTCCAGTGGTTCCTTGCGGCTTTGACAAAAAATATGGCCATAGAGATGGACAATGTTTTCTTTTAATTTTTAACATTTTAATTTTCATTCATCCTTATTGCCAGTGATTCTTTACATTGTCCGATTTTAAACGAAAGCTAGTCTTGATTCCCTCTTGCTATGGAATTCAAATGCAAGAAAAGGAAGGAAAAAGGAGGAAAATAGAGAATTGAAAAGAAAATAGAAAAGATGTGTGGAAAGATTTATTTGCTTTCATGCTGCTGGGATGTTCTGTAGTGTCTGTAGTGTCTGTAGTGAGAAATTAGCAAATAACAAAACACATTGTAGAAAGACATATGCAGATTTTAATTATTTATGCCCAACAGTAATGGTATCAGGTTGTGTTGCCTTCATTGTAAGGCTCAAATGAGCACCATGGTGATCTTTTTGGTGAGAAATTACTCAAAAATGGCTCTTTTGATAGTAAAGATTGATGAACCCTGGGCTAGAACATTGTTTAGCATGACTGCTGAACAACATGAACATGTCTAACTGATTCTTCACTGTGCTTCACTCTTAAGACCCATGCATGCTATGCATCAGACTAAAAATTATATGAGATTCTTGGGAACCTGTTGGTCTTTTATGACTGTCAAACCAATGTTAAATATGACAGAATGGAGGCAAGGTCAGACTAAAGATGGAAACTGAATGTAATAAATTTCACCATTATGTCTCATATCAGGCTAAAACAGTGATGTTATAAGAACTCAAAGGGTCCCAAACTGCTGCTAAAGTGGTGCAGAATCTTCAAATGTTCCTCCACACATAACAGACTGTAGTAATCCTAGCTAGTTATTTGGTATGAAAATAAATCAGGTTGACTGAGCAAATGAACAAGATGTTTTTGTTGAGCAATAAAGGTCAAGAACTGAGTGTGTCATTTGATGATATCTGAAACTGTGAGTGTACCTGACTGAAATTGATGTCACAGAGAGATTGGCTGCAGATTGGTTAAAGTCTCTGAAAATGTCACACAAGCCTAAAATAGTCTTCCAGCCCCCTCTTTTCAGACAAAGCTAGCCTAATTGTTCTGTTAACCTGACTTGTCTTCTGGCTGAGCCTGCTAATTCCCTGCTGACTCTTAATATACATTAATTTTTTCCTGGTATTTTTATTTATTTATTTATTTTTTTGCAAAACTGTCTTGCATGATCTACTGGTCGGGGCAATACAACGTTTTTGGAGTTCATATAGTAAGTCTGTTATCAGACCAAAAGCAATTAAACCATCCATTTGAACATTCATTTCCAGATATTACTACTTGAACTGCTAAAATTGTTCAGACACTTTAGATTAAAGGTGAATTTTAAAGTTTATAGATTTAAAGATATAATGTTTGTGGAAGTGTCTGTTGGTGTGACATAAGATAAAGTGCAGATTATCTGTGGGAGACAAAAGACTTGATTCCAACAGATGAGGTGAACAGACATTATCAGTAGAAAACAGTCATCTGATCCTTCTAATCCCCTCTGGCTCTCAGCCTGACAGGGGGGTTAAGTGGTTTCATTCTGTGACATCAACCAAGAGTCATCCTGATTGCAATATGCACAGGCAGGGGTTAGTTTAAGAATGTCCTATCTTATGACACATTTGCACAGATTATATAGCTGATTGATGATAGCTCTACACCTGCAAACAGAAAGATTGTATTTTGCTGTTTTAGGCCTTGCTACTAATACGCAATCCTTGTTTTTCATGTAGATGCAGAAGAGTAGAAGAAGCATAAAAAGAAACAATGAAACAGTGTAATGCTAAAGTGATCATTTCTGAGCTTCAGAACTCACAGTATAATCCACTCTTGAAAGACAATCAAAGATTCAATCTGTGAACTGCAAATCATGTATTTAAAAAGGAATTCCATTAACAAATATACCTAACCTTATTAGGCTTTCTGATATTGTCAAAGTATTTAGCCCTAGCTTTTGTTTAAGAAAAAATAAAACATATACATATTAACCACATCCTGAAACACTTCTGCCTTCCTTGTGTCTGTGCACTTTTAAGATGGCTTAAGGCGATATGGAAAACTGTCTGAAATTCTTGCAAATTTATTAGAAATAAAAACAAAAATACAACATATACATAAGTATTCACAGCCTTTACCATGACGCTCAAAATTGAGCTCAGGTGCATCTTGTTTCCACTGATCAATTGTCAGATGTTTCTACAACTTGATCGGAGTCCACCGGTGGTAAATTCAGTTGATTGGACATGATTTGGAAAGGCACACAACTGTCTATATAAGGTCCCGTAGTTGACAGTGCATGTCAGAGCACAAACCAAGCCCTGAAGTCCAAGGAATTGTCTGTAGACCTTTGAGACGGGATTGTATTGAGGCACAGAACTATCCCTACAGTGAAGCATGGTGGTGGCAGCATCATGCTGTGGGGATGTTTTTCAGCAACAGGGACTGGGAGACTAGTCAGGGTTGAGGGAAAGATGAATGCAGCAACGTACAGAGACATCCTTGGTGATAACCTGCTCCAGAGCGCTCTGCACCTCGGACTGGGGTGAAATTTCATTTTCCAACAGGACAAAGACCCTAAGCACAAGCCAAGATAACAAAGGAATGGCTTCAGGACCACTCTGTGAATGTCCTTGAGTGGCCCAGCCAGAGCCCAGACTTGAACCTGATTGAACATCTCTGGAGAGATTTGAAAATGAACTGTGAACTGACACTCCCCATCCATCATCAACTTACACGCCTATTTGCAGCTTCTCTCTTCCTGTCATCCCCAAAAAACTCCATCCCCATGGGCATGTGTCTTCTCCCAGACAATGAAAAACCAAACCAAAAATCAGCAAAAAACAAATTAAGTATAAAAAGCCAAAAAGACAGAATAATATAACACCTATATAACACCTCAACTGCACCAAAGAGTAGATCAATTAAATGTGGATTATTAAACATTAGGTCTCTGTTCTCTATGTCCCTGTTAGTAAATGATTTAATTATTGATCAACATATTGATTTATTCGCCTTACAAAAACCTGATTACAGCAGGATGAAAGTGTTAGTTTAAATGAACACCCCTGAGTCATACTGTTAGAGTCCTCAAAGCACAGGCCAAGGAGGAGGAGTGGCAGCAATCTTTTACTCTAGCTTTTCAGTCTCCCAAAGTCCTAGACAGAGTTATAATTCATTTGAAAGCCTGACTCTTAGCCTTGTACCCTAATTGGACAACTCGAAAACCAGTTTTAATTGTTGTTATCTATTGTCCACCTGAAAATGACACTGCATTTAATTTTTTATTAGACTCAATTGGCTTCTCTCAAAATGTAAATGATCCCACTTGTTGTTTTAATCACACTCTGCATCTTGTCCTGACATATAGCATAGAAACAAAACATTTAACAGTAGTTCCTGAAAATCCTCTTGCCTGACCATTTTTTGATAACTCCCAGAAAGCTGAATCTGTTCATCTGGACGTAGCGTTTTCAGTGGGAGAAACGTTTCGTCACTTCATCCAAGTGACTTCTTCAGTCTCA